>CANYBF011683597.1:0-21590 GCA_948192965.1 Dalechampia spathulata | reverse complement strand
TTTCTCCCATTTTCTCTGTAAATTCCATATCATATGGAATTTCTCTATTCATAATGCACTTTTCATTATAATCATCAAGATATCACATTTGTGCATCATATTTGATTCATGCATTTCATGCATTCATCAATCATTCATTATTACATTTTTATAAAATAAATGCATATCGTGAGGCTGTGAAAATCAGGATGTGACAAATACCCCTTATGATACAAGTGTGAAGTTGATTAAAAATAATGATAATGCAATTGCTCAAAATGAATATGCAAGTGTTATCGAAAGCTTAATGTATGTAATGTATTATACTAAACTTAATATAAGCTTTATTATGTGTAAACTTTCATGGTTTACAAGCAAGCTAAGTAAAGATTATTAGAAAACTATAGCTTCAGTTTTAGGGTACGTTAAAAAAATAAAAAGTTTTGGTTTAGATATTATCATTTTCCTATATTTTTAGAAGGTTATTTTGATGCAAATTAGATTACAAGTTGTAATGATAATAAATAAACTCTTAGGTGGATCTTTACATTAGGATAGTGTGCTATAAGTTGGGCATATGCAAAGAAAACTTGCATAACCTATTCAACCATGGAATCTAATTTATAGCTTTAGCTACAACAAGCAAGGAAGCCAAATAGCTAAGAAATATTTTATTAAACATTAAGTTTTAACCATAACCTATGCTAGGTAGCTCCTTATATTATGACAATGAGGTTATTATATGTAAAGTATACAGTAAAATTTACAATGGAAAGTCTAGAAATTTTAGTCTAAGACATGAATATATTTATGATTTAATAATAGATGGAATTATTACTATTTTGTATAACAGGTCTAGATATAATTTAATAAATCCTCTTTTTAAAGGCTTGTCAAGAGATAGGGTAAGAATTTCATCTATTGAAATGAGATTAAAACCCTTATAAATGATACTAATAATAGTAACCTAACTTTATATTAGTTTTTATTAGTTTAAAGTTTAATGAGTAATAACAAGTTAATGTTTGTATCTATATTAAAACTAGGTATAAGTGTTATCTGTTATGAGAGGAGGTTAAGTAAATACTCTTAATGGAATTTGATTAATAGTAAGTGTTTGTTAGTAATAGGAATACATAAGGAAAATTTCACCTATATGAGCATAAGGGTGGTGTTACTTTTAACAAAGGTTCATGGGTTTACTTTGTGAATGTTCATTAATCTAAGTATAGCACATGGTTGTAATAATTTTTAACATATAAAAGTATTGATTTAAGTTATTAAAACATTAATTGTTTTATTATAAATTTAAAATGTTTACATTAATTGACAGTTTAAATTGTTTGATACCTTATTATAAGCATAACATTTAGTAAAAATATTATAACTTAGACGGTGATTATTATAGTTTGTAATATTTTAGTGTTACATAAGAAGGTATGATTATTTTAAAGAGTTTAGATTAAAACCTATATTATCAAAAAATATTTATTTTCTTGAAAGATTGTAATTATTTCAAATAAATAGTTAAAACATATATAATAAAACATGACTTTTAAATCTGGCTACATCTTTTGATATGAGTTGAATCCATTAAACTTGATTTTTGATATGAGTTTTGTATTGTTAAAGCAACTTTTAGTACTCTATATAATCATAATATTCTTTTATTATAATATCTTTTCAATTTTACTACTTTTGGTTCTGCTATATCTTAGAGGCATAATTATCTTAAAGATAGTGATTTGTCATGCCTAAAAGCCTTTTTTTCTATATAATATTATTTTTATAATAAAAACTTCATCTTATTAATAAGAATGCAAATAACTTTTAAAACTCATTTATGTAAAGTATAATATAAGGATGCAATTTGATGTAATGTATCATATATCAAATTTTCATAGTAAGTCAACCATAACATCATAAAAAGGACATAAAGGATATTAAGGACATAAAGCATAGTTGATAATCCCCTAAGAAAGGAAATCATTAATTACACTACAAAGGATGCATATTTTTTTTATGTTTGCTATAATGTTCATATGTATATACGTTGTCATACGTTATCATATCGAGCATATATATATATAGTGATAAATCCATCATTCATACATTATATGATATGTATATTTAAATTCACATGATAAGGCGGTATCGATATTACACACAATAGTAGCATATAACATAAGTATAACTGCCATTAAGGTTAATATAATAAGTTACATATACAAGGACACTACGAAGTATGTTACATTGGTCCTAAACTGCTTTGAGAATGAGGTTTTGTGAAATCTCAACCTCTCCTGACTGTAGATCGGTCAGCCTAAACTCTCGCCTGAAGGTCTTGGTCCTGCATTCATAAATGATAAACGTTGAGTATAAAACTCAGTGGTGCTATGAAATGACTAAATAACATGAGCATATATCGTAAATAACATATTTCAGTTAACTCACAATAATTAGTAATAAGTAGTACTACTTTATCATATAATCTCATTTTGCATCACTTGTTAGCTATTATAAGCAACACATATGACATACAGTATTATTCATAAGTTACTATTCATCAAGTACTATTCATAAGTTACTATTCATTGAGTACTATTCATAAGTTACTATTCATTAAGTACTATTCATAAGTTACTATTCATTGAGTACTTGCATATCTTAGCTCTCTGCAAATAAGATTCATTACATTTATGTATCATATCACATTTAACATTCATACATTTATTCATCATCAATAACTTCCGTATTTGTAACATATATAAATGATAATGTATATTTGTGAGAATGCATTCATGCTTAGCATTCTCCCTCTGATTTTCCTATAATATTTTATTTCTTTTCTGTATGATTATACACAATCCCATACTGGGTCCATTTCTCTATGTACCAATAATGTATCATTCTTTGGTTCCCGTAGGAACATAACATTTCTCTATGATTCCTTGATAGGAATCTGTACTGTATGATTCCATAAAAGGAATCGATAATAACTGTATGACCTAGTGCACTATCAATTAACATTACTCTATATATCACTTTCTTTTTCCCCTTATATCCTCTGTATGATTTGTCATGAATATGTCTTTATGTATGGATGAATCATGGCATGATGCATAATTGATCTTTTAATGATCATATGATACCATTAATGATATAACTCATTACATTGCTATCATAAGCATCTAAGTGAGAAATCATCTTTTAAGACCCTATATGGGGTTATAAGATGAATAACACAAACCTGCTATCACTTTGCCTTTATTGATACCTAAAGGAGAAGTATGAACTTCGTGAGTTGGACCTGTCATATTTCCATTTTACATTCATTTAGTAAAGTTATTCATATATTATACTTGACTTATCAGTATTTAAGAATCCATAATCATTCATGATTAGTAACCACTATTAGACTTTAATTAGCAAATAACATATCAACACAATGCCATCTTACAACATTTCATAGTTCACAATTAGAGGTCATTCATGCCTTCCGGCCAACTTAAGTCCTTACATCAAAACATCATCCATTAGATATAATAGTGAGTTTTAAGGCTTAAGTAGGTACAATATTAAGTTTAGATACCTTAAACACCCATTCCTTAAGTGACCAAACTATGTTATGTAAATTACTATTCATTTGATCAAGGATACTATTCATGAGTTACTATTCATTCGGTCATTTTTACCTATATTGGATTTGTAATTGTATGTACATAACCATTCATTTAGGCATTCAAAATAAATAACATAATGAGTTAGTTGATGTTAAAACATGATTGTCTTTCAAGTTCATACATATTCTGCCTTATGGAATAGTTCTCATTGTGTAAGTATTTTGACAAAGTAAATGACCTCCAAATTGAGTAATTCTTAAACCATTAGAAATTAGACTAAAAAATCTTTCCAAAGATATATTATATGCTTAAAAATTCAATTGTTAAAGCCTTTAAACATTAAATGGCTGAATGCCTATCAATTCTACCTTAAAGTCACCCGAAATGAGCATATTTGAAGCACCAAAATGACATGATTTTTTTGACTATGCAATGACCTCAGAATTTTGCAAGCTTGGTACCATTGGAAACTAGATTCAAAGATATTTCTAATGTAATATTACATAAAATTTTTGGATAACATTAAGTTAGTCAAAATGCAATTACCGTAGACCCTTAATTTTACCTTTAAAGTCCATTTCTAGCAAGCACTTGTATATATCATGCATACCTCTTCCTTTAAGCATCCAAATTACTTAAAAATTTTATCAAACTAAATACACACATATATAAACATGTTACACACACTTATAATTCAAATTTACCAGCTAATGTGCATTTAAATCCAACTTAAGGTAGCCTTACACAACCATACACATATGCTGCCCCTATTGCACTCATTTGTGCATATAATTTGGAAACTCATTCCAATTGTATTCAAAATTTATTTTTATCATTATAACATCATAATTCATAATATTTATACATAATTTAATAAGTTATACATGAAAACCAAATTATAGAGGTCATTTCCTAGGAAGTGAAAAATCGAGTAACAACTTTGAATTCAAGCCATCATCACATATAATCATCTTTCCATCAACATTTAAGCATACCAAACCTTAAAAATACCATTAATCATCATTCATACACTTCAAAAAGTAACCAAAGTGATAAATTCAAGTGATATAAATTAAGGTTTAACATTATTTTCATATATCAAAATAGAAATTCAATTGGTTATGCATAACACCCAATTCCACACCTTCACTTCCTTATTCTTTCATATTTCAATCCAATTCTTCCATTTTTACACAATCAACACAATCTTAAAATAACTTACTCCTTTATTTAAGATGTTAGAAAGCATAAGGAAGAAGAAGACATACATATAGCTTATATAATCCAAAAGAAGCATAGAAGTCAAAACCTACATATTATATTACCTTGAAATACTATTTTTGTTTAGTTAGGATGCAAAGAGAATGAGAAGAGGAAGAAACCATAGGTGAAATTACCAAAATACTCTTAAGTTTAACTTATTTTTAATTCTAACTTCATTTATACTTTCTAATAGATAGTCTAACATATAATTTCTCATCATATAACATTTATATCATGTATAAACATCATTTTTCACTTATAAATTTCACTTTTAAATACCTTTAAAACATTTAGAACATATCATGACATTCATGAATCATAACTCAATCATGCATTTCATGCTTCATCCTTTCCTTCATTCATGCATTCATTCTAACTTATACATTAAATGTAAACTTAAGAAGGTGCTATGAATGCGGATGTGATAATATATGTAATATATATATATATATATATATATATATATATATATATATATATATATATAAAATTTACCCCTATAAAATTAAAGAATAAAACTCCATTAATTAAAATAATTTATCTATATATTGATTGGCCCTATAAGTTTTATTACTTTATGTTTAATTTAACTAGTTGTTAGTTATATATTTAAGTTTGTCCCCTCTAGTGTTAAGGTTGGATGCAGACTTACATGCATAATGATTATGAGTGAAAACTTGAACTTAAACTACTATTATTCATACTACTATACAATACTATATCAATGTATATATACAAAAAGTAAATAAGAATATAAATAGAAGACAATAGAACCAACCACTTATAAAGTAGTAAATAATTAAATGCATTATAATTATAGAAAATAATATTGGTTTCATTGTTAGATCTTTTAATCCAAAATCATATATGATAATCATTCAGATTAAAGCAAAGCTTTAAGATTTAACATTGATCATTCTAACAAGCAGATGATGTGAGTGTGCTTGCATGATATTTTAGGTATTTTATAATGTTATTTAGTGTTATTTTATTATATTTTCTTGGTATGTTTAATGTGTTTATTAAGTTTATAGAGTATTATGGATTTTTAAGGAAGATATTGTAAAAAAAGTAGGAAAAGAAGCTATCACAATCATAACTGTAGAGGTGTGGTTAGCCAAAGTAAAATTGAGATATGCAAACAAGCTTTTTATCATAAGTGCAATAAATTTCTCATAATTATGACAACAGTGAAATGTTGAGTTGGAATGAATTTTTAGATAAGATTATTAAGAAATAAATGGGGGTTAGTAAAAGAGTAGCATAAAGAAGATGAAGGGCCTCCATCTTCCTCTCTTCCCATTGAGCATAAAAGGGCATTAAAGCTTAGGAAGAACAACATTATCTTTAAAGAAATTGCATATTTGTATTTTTTTATTTCTTTTTAATGCTTTGCTGGTACTTTAGGGATTAATACTTTAAATCCCATTTGAGATGATTTTTATTATGTTTAAGTTTATGTTGCTATGGATGTTTGAATTTATTATGATTTTAATTGAGAAATTGAAATTCCTTTTTGGTTATGTTTGCAATGAGAGTTGATGCATAATTGATTTGAGCATTTAATTTTTATATGTATGTACAAGAGATTTGCATACTTATTTAACTCTTTTAAAATTTCTTAATAGTCTCTTTGATTTTGGGTAATTGGTTAAGAGATTCAATTAACATTTTAAAAGGATTTAGTTAGTTTGACCTTGAGAGAGGTGGGTTAATGCTTTTGGATATCTATGGGTGGCAAAAGAACTTAACACATAAAAATTGCTTCAATTGATGGTTGGGTATCAATTTCTATGTTTGTTTATTATTTTTCTTATAAATTGCTTTAGTTATTTATTTTATTTCATTTAATTACATTATAATTGCTTTTATCTTAAAATTAAAAATATATTATTGCTAAAATAATTTGAAAATTTATTCATGATGGTTAAACTAAATTCTCATAAGATTGACAACCTTATTACAATAATTCATGCACTTCCGGTTGATTTTAAAGTAGTGAAAAAATAAACCATTAGCAAGCTATAAATATAATAAAAATGATATGTTATTAATACAAAACTAACTTGTTGCAGACTAATGTTTTACAAATAAAGGGAGTACAAAAAAATAGGGACAAAGAAGACAAAAGGTGCTGGGTTTTAGTGTGTTTACTAGATAATTTTTACAACTTCAAAGGATAAAAGAAGTAGGTTGAGGAAAAGAGAAAGAGGTATTGAAGTTTAAAGAAAAGGGAAAAGAATGATTTATTACATTTAAAGAGGTAGGATATGTTTTCCTTCTTGGAAATGAAGTCCCTTTTATAGATTAAGAGGTTACTCTTTACTGTAGATGAATAGTTATTTTGTTGAATACTAATGAAGGTTTGAATTTTACTGTACATATAGTACCTTGTCAGACACTTAATGAAGAAATTAGATTTTTTTCATTATTGTTTCTCATTTTTTTTATTTTCTTTAATGTTTAATTTTTAATTTTTAATTTTTTATCTTTTATTTTTCTTTTTTCTTTTTTCTTTTCTTTCTTTTTAAATCTTTTTTCATTTTTTTATTGTAGAATATATTCCATAATAGTAATCTTCATTGCTAAGTCAATAATTAGTGTTAGAATCAACTAATTTTATAGATGTTAAGGATATTAAAGATGATGATGACCCTAAAGAAGTAGCTAATGGGCTTCTTTATTGTCGAGATAGGGCTTTACTTTTGTTAGTTTGATTAGACGGTCTAGAAGAGCTAGGCTTTATTATCTTTGAGGTTTAAGGGATAGCTTCTACCACCTGTTGATATATGATTTTATAATCTTCAATGATCTAAGCTGTTACTAGAGGTAAATCTAGATATACAAAGGATACATAAATAACTTGAAACATAATTAGTAAAATCAAGAATAGAACAAATAAAAACCAAAATTGAAGAAAAATTATGCTCAGACCTCCCTAATGCCTTTTAGGATAGAAAACAAAATATGATTAACTAAAAATATGAAGAACGATTTAATAAAAAGATATAACAACAAAGGCCAAACCCATACAAATATCTCTAAATATGATCAAATTTTATAAAAAGGAAATAACTAACTTGAAAACTAAATAATTAATTTGTAAATCTTGAGGTTCTCAATTTTATGCTACATTTTACATTAATAAAGCTTTGGAAATAGAAGAGAAGCACTTAGATTAGTAATAAATTATAAACTATTAAATAAAGCTTTAAAATTAATTAAATATCCAATTCTAAATAAAAAATGATTTATTAAATAGATTATATAATGCAAGTATATTTTCTAAATTTGATCTGAAATCTAAATTTTGGCAAATACAAATTTACATTAAAAATAGGTATAAATGTTAGTTTATGAAAATGTGTTTGATAGTGAAAGATATAATTTAAAACTTTTAAAAACACGTTTTTCATCGGATCTAGTAATTCAATTCATAGAACACATCAATTATGGAGAAGATTATAAAAAAAGATATTAAAAAACTTACTTTTATGCAGATCTCTTTCTTTCTTGTCCTTCTGAAAAGTTGTAGCAAACTTTTCAATCCCTAAGGTAGAGGATCTCCAAACTATCCACACAACCAATGGAATGATTAGTAATCAATATTACAAGTTTTGTTTAGAGACTAGTAAAACAAAACATAAAAGGAATAGATGAAGAATAAGAAATAAATTCGGTTCTTGTTCTTGATCTTCTATTAAAAATTGAATTGATTCTTTGTTCTTGAGCTTTGAATTGTTTTTAAACCAAAAAGAAAAGGAGGCAACTGAAATTAGCTTGTTTTGTAACCATAAAAGTTATGTTAGACAACTTATAAAAACCTAATTAGGTGTTAGGTTACTTAATTCATATGTATGTACATGTCACATGCTTCAAGTATGTGACTTGCATGTACATGTCACATGCTTCAGGTATGTGACTTGCATGTACATGTCACATGCTTCAGGTATGTGACTTGCATGTACAAGTCACATGCTTCAGGTATATGACTTGTATGTGCATGACTTAAAATCCCTCAAAAAGCACATGACAATCATGTGCACTTCCTTTTAATTCATCACACATGAATAAGTCATGTGAGAATCACATATTGACTATTAATTAATTTAATTCCATCCAAATCCGCATATACCATGCATGTAGAACATGTCATCTTAAATCACTTGTATCTTGAGTTCTATTCATCAAATTTTAGTGATCTTGGTATCAAATCGAAGCTCTTTTCATGATCTTTCAAATAAACATGAAAAATACAACTTATTTTATAACCATAAAATATTATTTCATCAATATGCATTCATGATTATTATTTCTTTTACTTTTAGTGTGCGACCTTTTGGGTTCTTGACATGTTGGCAACATATGAACATATTATTAAACTTCTTTTAATAACATCATATGCAAATCAAGAGCGGTTTCTAGTCACACATCATGACTACCCAAATGTCAAGAGGTCATTAGTTTGACTACAACCCTTTCATATCAGATTCCATGCAATAAACTCCTTTCACCATCCACATCTCATTTAGGTTTGAGTATGAATTAATGTCAACTCAATGCATAATCAAGTGTGTTAGATCATGCCCTAAATTTGATGTTTCATGTACCATAATCTTTATTCCCAAAATGCCCTTATGAAATTCATTCATCAATAGACATTCTACTCTAGCCAGAGATTGCTGAATAAAGAATATTACATGAATCAATGAGATAAAACCCTTACATTTAATCTAGGGTGGTGAATCCTTTATTAATAAATAAATGCCTTCAACTACTTCATACTATATCTAATCTCCAAGCTATGAATGCCTCATAAGGAGGAATAAAACATAGGAGTTAAAACATAATGATCTATAATTAAGATAACCTTGTTATCTCAAGTCTTAAGGATACTTGCACTACTAATATGAATGAGATATATTTCACAAACATAGATTAATCATCCATATGAAATCTCATTGGCAAGGTCTCCAGTGAGTCAGTCCAAAACTGCTCATCCACATGTTCACTTTAGATAACTCTTGTCATGATGAATGAGAATTATCCCATAAGGAAGTATAATATATGCCGATCTTAACTACATTAATAATATCCATTCTTATTAATACATTGATCAGGGATAATTTAGATATTGAACATTTTCATACAATAAGAATCTCATTTCATAAACTCTTTATGAATTTCTTTGTACTGTTCCAATATCTTAGAATTCATTATCTAGTTAATAACCTTTTAAGCAAACTAAATAATGAATAATATCTTTTATTGATAAATCATTCAATATTAAATTATAATAAAACATGATGCTCTAGAGCATACACTAATAATAAAATTACCTTTATAATTTCTTTTATGGAATATCAATAGACTGTCATGCCTTTATATTTAAAAAATGCATCATCAGAATTTCAACGTATAATGAATGATATATTCAATCTTTATATAAAGTTCTGTATTGTCTATATTAATGATGTATTAATTTTTCATACAAGTATAAATGTACATATTAAATACTTAAAAATATTTATTTTATGATCATTAAAAAAATGGATTAGTCTTAAGTAAAACTAAATGTCTTTATTTGAAACTAAAATTAGATTTTTAGGTCATAAGACAAACTAATGGATTATAGAGCCTATTGAAATAAATTTATCTTTTGGTGAAAAATTCCTTGATTAGATCATAAATAAAGCCCAGTTACAAAGCTTCTTAAGATGTCTATATTATGTTATTGATTTTTATCCAAATTTAAACAAGTTAATAAAACCTTTATATAATCAACTTAAGAAAAATCTAGAACCCTCGACAAAGACCTATAATAATATTATTTAACAAATAAAAACTTTTGTAAAAACAATGCCTTGTCTATATATTCTAGACCCTGCATCCTTAAAAATTATCGAGACAAATGTGTTTGATATAGGGTATTGGGAATTTTAAAACAAATAAATGATGATAAAGAATATATTATTTAATTTACTTCAGGTCATTGGAATTCTACCTAAATGAATTACTTTACAACTAAAATAGAAATTTTAAGTATTGTCTTATGTACTTCTAGATTTCAATTTGATTTACTAAATCAAAAATTTTTACTACATATTGATTGTAAATCTACAAAAGTGGTTTTGCAAGATGATGTTAAAAATCTTGCATCAAAAGAGATTTTTGCATAATGGTAAGCTGTATTAAGTATTTTTGACTTCAACATAGTATATATTAAAGGAAAAAATAATATTATTCCTAATTTCTTAACACATGAATTTCTTCATAGAAAAGATGGAAAAATGACAAAAGAAAGCTAATAAAGCTAAAGAAATCCTATATTTTAATTCTAATAAATCCAACTCATCATCATCATTTAAATCCCTTTCTGATCATTCAAAAGACCTAAAACCCAATATTGTAAAACCTAACTCAAAGTTAATAAAGTTAAGGGTTGATGTTGCCCATGAAGAAGATGAAGCTAAAGATCAAATTGTAAAAAAATTAGGTGGCTTAATTTGCCCATTCTCCATAAATATTTCAAGCTCTATAGGATATGGGCACTTGAGAAAAGGTTTTACAAATTGGAACTAAAGCTCTTACACCATTTGTAAAATCTAAAATAAGAGAATATTCTTATTCAAAATTTTATCTAAACTTGATTTAAAGTCTTTGATCAAAATAAATCACTAATCTAAGTTGTATCTTTGAATTTTCAAATAAAATCCCAATGGTTTCATAAATCTTTTTCATATTCAAAATTTATCAACACCTCAAGAATATTATTATGTAATTCTTGAAGAAACTAGTTTAGTAAAGATAAAATATAATTTTAATCCTAAAAATGAAAATGTTTTCTCGTATTCTTAAATACAAATAAAGAGAATTCTTCTCCGTTTAGATTGGAGGAAACCTTTGTATTAACCTATAAGGTTTATAACCACTTCTTTTCATTCAAAACTACTGTAACCTGGTATACCTATTAGGACTATATTGATGCATGGTTAAAAGTCTTTTTTATTTAGAATCCTTTGTATAACCTCTCTTGGCTCATATATTTTGACACTAATATAAAAATTCATAACATCCCCATATAGTTCATAGATTAGTAGTATTATTTTGATGATTATGAAAATATTTTATCACATGATGTATTGACAATATACTAGTACCTTAAAATCATTTTCCAAGCCTCTGTATATAAAAAAATACCCCATATTGGTCTTCTTTTGTATAGACTTCTTCATACCTTGAGTTTATCAATGATATTTTGAAATTTTATATTAATAAGGAATAAATCTTTCCTTAATCATGAGAAAGCATAAAATAAAATGGTGGAATGCTTTTTGCAACATCACTTTTGACCATATTGAAAAGGCGTGGTGTATCAACATGAGTAAAACCCTAATACCTTCTATCCTCTTCTCCCCTCTTATTTTATACTTCCCTTATTTGTAAAACATTAGTTTGTAACAAGTTGATTTTATATTAATAAAATATAATTTTATTACATTTATAGTTTGCTTGTTGGAATGATCAATGTTAAATTTCAAGCTTTGTTTTAATATGAACGATTACCATATGATTCTGGATTAAAATATCTAATCACTTTATGATTCTAGATTAAAAGATTTTATAATGAGACCAAAATTATTTTCTATAATTATAAGTGGCAAGTTCTATTGCCCTATGTTTATATTTATATTTATATTTACTTTTTGTTTCTTATTTACTTTCAATATTTATTTATTTACTACTTTATAAGTGGCTAGTTCCATCATCTTATATTTATATTCTTATTTATTTTTTGGATCTTATTTACTTTTGTCTATTAATTTACTTTCTACATCTTATCTACTTTTTTTTTTGCTAATATCAGATATATGAAATCGTATTCATGTAAATCAATTACTATCATAAAATCGTTAAGCTCTAATACCAGTAAAAGGTAAATAAGATTTAATATGTAGTTTTTCACTAATCTTATTCAAAAATTTATTAGGTACTAAACTTAATTTTATACAATTTAAATATGTCTTAGTATCAAATAATGTGATTATATCAATTATAATATATATATATATGTATGTATGTATGTATGTATGTATATATTATTGAATGATATATAAATTATCAATTTAATTTCAAATGATAGATGATCATGAGAAGATTTTCCATCACTAGATTTAATAAATTACAGTTGAGACTTATAATAAATAAGGAAATACAAATGATACTAATTATAGGCAAGTTGAAAGTGCTAATTGATTTTGAATTATAATGTATGTACGTATTTTAAGGGTTGCCAATACTTTGTTAATTTTTGGTTGGCCATTTATTCCAAGCATCAATTAGGGATCATCTCAAACAATGAAAACTACCTTATTTCACTTTAAAAACTTTCATCTTCTTCTTTTTCCCTTTTCCCCTCCTTTTTTTCCATCTTCTTTCTTCATTTTTATATGGGTGTTTGAAATAACCAAGTAAAAGAAGCAAAATAGAAAGCCAAAGATGAATGGGAAGGCCTCTGTTTCTAAAGAACTTAATGCTAAGCACATGAAGGTTTCTCCCTATCATGTTCTTTTACAAAACTATTCTAATAAACTTAATATTTGCTTAAGAAAATGAATTTTCATTGTAAGTATAATAATTGAAGTAGTTTTGGTTTTCTTTTTCATATGAGTATATTATATTTTATCATGTATATATGCATGTAGATTTTGGAAGGTCTCCTTAAGCTTGGAGAGAACAGAGAATGTGCTGATTGTCAAAGCAAGTATGTACTATTTTACAACCACCATGTATATTCTAGAATAAGTTATGGTTTTTTTATAATATTCTAAAATAGTGGTTTAGAAGTTACCTTTAATTGGCTTTAACAAATCAACATGTAAAGGAAATCAACATATGTCATCATTAAGCATTCTATATGGGTATTCTTTCTTGGAAATAATACATAGGGCACCACGATGGGCAAGTGTAAACCTTGGAATTTTCATATGCATGCAATGCTCGGGAATTCATCGAAGTCTTGGGGTTCATATTTCTCAGGTTAAATGTTTTTCCATTTATATTTCTGCTAAGTATACCATTTTCAATTTTTTAATTATTTTTATCTTGTATATTTAATGTTGCAATTCTTTTTATTCCTTATTAAAGTTTACTTATAAGCTTTCACTTTTTATAAGCATTGGTTAGATCCATTATTTTAAGAAATTTATTTTATCTTTAAATGAAAATTTATTTTTTATATAAAGTCTTAAAATTAATTATTTTATTTTATTTTGAAAATGAAGCTTTAATATTAAAGTTCATGGATTCATAAAGGCATTACATATATCAAATTTAGAATGAATGCATTCATCTATCATTAAAATAATGTATATCATTTTAATTTATTTATTTATCAACTTATATAATCTTTATATTATTTATCTATAATGCATTTAAAATTCCTTTCCAAATGGTATCATAAGATTTTCATTTATATACATATGTTGTTATTAGATTAAACACTTGATTTCTTTATTTTTGGTTTGACTAATATAGGTAAGGTCTACTACATTAGATACATGGTTACCTGAACAGGTTGCTTTCATGCAATGTAAGATTATATTGCTTTTATTTTTGTGAAATTATGATATTATGCATTGCCTTAAACCAATGTTATACATGATAAAATAATCTTAACCAATCATTTAAATAAGAAAAGATGCTTGTTTTTTTATTTCATTTTAATATATACTAGTTAGTGTTTAATGTATTTATTTTTGTTTCAATATTGATCAATTTGCATTTTAATCTTAATGCCATATGAGTTAGTTTGAATTTAACATCAATAATCCTACATGAACTAAATAATATAATTATTTACATATCATATTGGTCAATTTGACATATTTGATATTAAATGATCCATATAAAACAAAATAATATGATCAATTAAAAGAATAAAATCAAATTGACATAGTTTAAATTAAACATGGCATGATCTAACTTACAAATCATGTTTAAATTAGATTAATAAATTAATCCATGATATGACTCACTTTTTATCATATCATTAGCTAATTGACACAAACCTAAATATAAATAATTTATACTTACTTTTTCATATTGTATTCACATTAGATTTATGAATTGTGTTAAAATTATCATATATGTTAGAAAATTTAACATGGACTAAGAATTAAAATGGTATGTAAGTTGTGAAGATGAGTACTCAACACAAGTTAATTGGATGTGTAAAATAGATGTGAGTCTCATTTATGGTCATCATTATAAGTTCAATCGATCACTCTATTCAACTTATGAAATCTTTATATGAGATTAAAGCTTAGGATAGTTAGATAATAAAAAAATCATAAGTGCATTTTCAAAATCTAAAATTAGACTAATATAAAATCTAGACCTATTATGGACATAAAACCTCTAATGTAGTCAATGTAGTTGATGGACCTTCATTTGAAGGTTTATGTAATAAAACAACTAATCTATATGGAAGTTTGTATATAAATGAAGAAGATTAATACTTAACATAATGTAAGATAAATATAACCTTATCTGTAATTATTGTTACAAATTTGACCTAATATATTTTTCAACTTAAGAAATTTTCATAATCTTAAATTTTACCTTAGTTTATGATGCTGGTTAAAAAATTAAAAAATATTGATTTAATTAGAAATGGATGCTTAAACTTTAATCTATATAATCATGGGTAATTCTAATGACTACTATTTCATGCCTTATTAAGTATTGTAAAGCACTTAAATATTTTATTTATTGGAAGGTCTACAAATAATGCAACTAATATCTTAATAAAAGCTACTATTGGCTCTTAGAGTGGGACTGTGTTAAACTTGATTTTTTATTGGATGCTTTTTATTATGATAAGTTGAATTAATGGATGTTCTAGTCTTTTAATTTTTAATAAATAAATCATGAACATCTACCAAAGACTTTACTCAATACAAACTTTTAAGTATTTGCATACATCTTAGTTTGGATGAGAGTTCACTTTACTAAAATAACTACCGTAGTAGTTATTGGTTTATTACCTTTTCAAAAATATATGGTTGATTAAAAAGGCATTTATTATTAATGAATGTTGATATTGATGGACAGCTATGGGAAATGACAAGTCTAATGGGCATTGGGAAGCAGAATTGCCAAAGAATTATGATAAAAGTAAAATTGAGACATTCATTCGTGCCAAGTAAACTAGCCAATTAAATACTAGCTTATTGAATAAATGGAGCATATGATTTAAAAAGAAAAGGGTAATTAGTATTAAGGTTGATGGGTGTAGGTATGAAGAGAAAAGGTGGGCATCCAAACAACCACAAAAATTGGTGGTAAAACGTAACACCATTCCACAACATATGCGAAGACATTCTCTTGATGAAGCCACTTTTTCTAAGCACTCATCACATTCTACTCCAGTAACTACAAGATCTCGTGGGGTATGTATTTTATAGTATCAACTCAATTTTATTGTCATTCTTGTGTTTTTTTTTGAAAAAAATTCCCTAAATAGGTTTCTTTAGACATGAAGAATCATACAAGTGGCTTAGTTCATCCAAAAGGACGATATAAGATATCAATGAATAACAAGAATTGTAACTCAGATCTTTTTAGCTTGCTCCTCCAAAGTTCTGAACAAGAACAACCAAATGATGTACCTCCAGCTCGTTGGGCAACTTTTGATTGTAAGTGTATATATGTAGATTAACATAAATTTATAGCATTATATCTTAATGGTAATTTAATCCTACTAATGATATAAGTTGATATTTGTAATCCTTTCTTGTCATTAGTCTTTTAATTTCATTAGTATTCCTTTTCATAGATAAAGAACAATTGATGCATTTATTGTTTGCTTGATAAAATACTTGTAAGCATGTTACTTGATATATGCACATATGAAATTAGTCATGGATGAGTTGAAGAAAGGCTTACTTTTGATTTTATATTATTGCAGGAATAGTTGAAAGCTAAAGACATGCGTGGAACCATTATTGCTTGAATAACTTTCTTCAACCTTAGTGGATATTATGGCTTATATCAAAAGTAACTTATAAGACATTATAAATTCATATGCTTAAAAATATCTATATATATATATATATATATATATATATATATTAATATTATCATATAATCTATAAAAATTGTTATAGTTTTTCATTATCATGTTCCTAATGGATTGATTTACAATATTTCATTTTCAATTACAAAAACAAAGATTGTGATTACTAATGTCTAATAATAGCAAAAGCAAAAAGTCAACTTATAATCTTTTGGAACATGTTCTATGCAATTATTATGAGGCACATTGAAACTATTAGATATAAACCATTCATGGATCTTGCCAAATACCTTAAGCTTTTGGATTAATTGGTTTCATAACAAGGTATCAAAGCCTTTATGATGAAAAACTCTAAAGTTTGATCCATAGAAACCTTAATTATTAACTAATGAAATTCAACATAACACAGATGTAGGCCTATATATATCATTTGTATGTACATGGGTGTATGTGATATAAACCATTTATGGACCTTACTTAACAATTTAAGTTTTTAGGTTGATGAGTTTCATAATAGAGACATGTTCATATTCATAGGTATAAATCATTGTAGTCATTGTAGACAAGCTTACAAGGACTAATACTACTAACAAGAGTACATTAAGTAGATGTAGTTACATAGATGTGACCTTGTAATGATAATCCATTAATCAATTATAAGATCTAAACTAGGAAATAACCTTTCTTGTTGCAAGATCCATAATTTGATCTCCAAGGAGGTTATATTATATGCATATTACTATATTATATTATATGCATATTATTAATTATTTTTGAATTACAATAAAAAAAATGAATGAATAATTATTAAGCACATAAGTAATATAAATAAGATAAATACATAAAATAAATTTACACAAAAACATAACATAAATGAAATTAGGGAAAAATGAATAGAAGAAGGAGGTTAAAATTTTATGATTCTTTATTCTTTTATCCATCCTGAATTAAAGATTATGCATAGAAGTAGGTTTTTAATATATCTAAATTTTTGAAAAATTAAGTTAAATTACTCTTTCAAACAAAATTTGTTATTTCTTCTTTCTTCAATCCATGAAAATTTTAAAGAATGCATAACAATTTTTATATTTATAATTTTGAGAAATTAATTTGACTTATTTTTCCTTTTTTGTTTTAATTAATTTGATATGTCATTATGATACCATAATGAGATGCATAAGAGTAAATCAAGTCACCTCGTACTATAAAAAAATTTGTTTCTTAATATAAAAAATATAATATGAAATATGAAATATCATTATTAGAAGTCATTACCTATATATTTAATGGGAGAAATTTAAACATTATTCTTAATTTTTAATAAAATTATATTTTTAAAAGAGGGTAATAAAAATTTCTAGATATTAAAAATTAATTCATTAATATATTAATGTTTTGAAAATATTAAAATTTTAAAATTTTTTAAATCTTAATTATTATGTTTGAAAATCCAATGTTTTGCATGAATATTTTTTTAATTAGGGAAAGAAATTACTATTTTTGTTTTTATTATTTATGAATTAATAGGAATTTACAAATTTAATTATAGTGACCTAAAATTTTAAAAATTAAATATAAAATAAAGCTAAACAATCAAGGAGAAAGAGAAGTAATTTATAATTAAAAGAATAATTTGAGTAGTCATAATACAATTAGAGTTAGATTTGGGATTTTTTGTTTTTTATTTTTCTCTTTTGAATAGATTAATCAAAAAATTAGATATGAGATTTCGTTACTCATCTATGGAGGTGGTTAAAGTTTTATGATTTGACATACTTAACCCCAACAATATTATAAATTTCCTAATTTATTATCTTAGCTTTTGGATGATTTATTGGTTCTTTTATTTAGAATTTAGAATAGAAAAGGAATTAACTTGTAGTGAACTAATTATTATTCTTTTTCATGCAATCAAGTGACATTTTATTTATACCTGATGCAAATCCTTTTTTGCATTTAAAGTTCTCTCTTTATTAATTTAGAACTTCTATATTATTTATCACATCCACACACACACACAACATTCCTATATGAATGATTGATTAGTGCATCAAAATGTTGAATTGATCATTAAGGGACAACAAAGCATGTTCCTTATGTATATTGTGTTGTACTTGGCCTTTAAGTGTGGATATGTGCCTTGTATGTCACATCCACTCTTAACAACTAGAATATACTTATAAATGTAATATTATTATGGGTGATACTTGTAAATGTATGAAGTCTAAGAAGAATGAGATCATGTATATCCATGAATGTTAGAATCACTTTTAACCTTATTCATGCTTGAGTGGAGTTAAATGAAGTAGAACTTATATTGAATTGTATTTGATGTATGATTTGACTTTAAATTATGCTAAATTGATGTTTTTGACAAGTTTTGGAAGTGATTTTAAGGTGTTTTGATCGTGGGATTAGGTTAAGAAGCTTAAAGAATCATTAGGGGGTGTTTTGGGTGCTGAAAAGTGATGAAAAATGGGTGTTTTACAGGGAGGACGAGTCTCATATGACTCATGTAGATTTTACACAACCCAGGCATAATCTTACATAACCTAGATAAGCTTATTTTATAAGGGTCAAGTTCCACATGACTTATGTGGAGTTTTACATGATTCGTGTGGACTCTAAGGCTTATTTTTAGTGGATTTTGATGGGGAAACTTGGTGCATGACCCATGAAACTTACACATTATTTTGGGAAGCCTAAAAACTAATGAAACATGTTATTAAGTATGGCTTTTCATGTTAAAAACTTGAATAAGTGTGTATATGAGGTATAATGATGAAATTGTGGGGTAAAGTGGTTAAGATGAATTGTGTAAATGCTTGAATAGTATACCTTGTCAAATACATGGTAATTTAACTTGTATATTATAGAACCTTAATGAATGGACATTCTAGACTCCTAAAATCAATGTTATACACACTTAGGCTTTATAATTTTTCGTAGTACATAAGAATATGAACTTAGAGGCATGAAGTAAAGTTAATGCTATATGTCCACACATGATCATGACAAGTCTTATATATGCTTACATATGCTAAATACTTTATTTACATACCAATATGCATGTTTATGATTTATACATGCACTTGTATTTGAATGCAAATGTATGTAATGGTGTGTATGAAGATAATAGCTAACCATACATGTAAATAGAAGTCCATGATGTACAAATACACATAATGCATGGTATTATGATGCAAGGACTTAAGTTCACCAAAAGGGCATGTACGACCCTTAATTGTGAAGTGTGAAATATTGTAAGATGGAATTATGCTTATATGCTTATAATTAATCAAAGTTTAATGGTGGTTATTTATCATGAATAATTATGGATTCTTAAAGATGATAAGTCAAGTACAATATATGAATAACTTTACTAAATGTATGTAAAATGGAAATGCTACGGGTTTAACTAACGAAGTTCATATTTCTCTTTTAGGTATTGATAAGGGTAAAATGATAACAGGTTTGTGGTATTCACTTCATGACCTCTTTTAGGGTCTTGAAATAATGATTCCAAACTTATACATTTATGATATTAATGAAATGAGTTTATATCGTGAATGGTATCGTATGATCATCACTGCATACGATCAGTAGAGTATCAATTATGCATCATGTCATGAATCATTCATACATAAAGGCATATTCATGACATATCATACAGATGATATAAGGGGGAATAGGAAGTGATATATAGAGAAAAGTTCAATGAAAGTGTACTAGGTCATACAATTATTATCGATTCTAATTATGGAATCATATAGTTATTATCAAACTCCTTGATGGAATCATACATTGTAGGTTCCTATCATGGAACCATAGAGAAATGTTATGTTCTTATAGGAACCAGAGAATAATACAATACCGGTACATAGAGAAATAGATCCAGTACGGGATTGTGCACAATCATACAAAAAAGAAATGAAATGTTAAAGGAAAATCAGAGGGAGAATGCAAAGCATGAATTCATTCTCATAAACACACATTATCATTCATATTACATGAAAGTATATTGGATGAAATGATGAATGCACTATAATTATGCTTATATAGAGATGTACATAGAGTAATGATGTATAGTATAGTTGTTGACCCTGACTTTTCACCATTGTATAATTCTGGATCTTTGTTCATTTGGCTAGGATTTAGTCCTCGGTATCGATCCCAATTATGCACATAGACCTATGTGTCTTCCTTTGTGTGTTCTGGTGCATAGAACATCTCAGGACTGGTGGAGCCCACCATGGTGCCTGGCGGGACCCACCGCGTATTCTGAAGTATTCTGTACGTACAAAACACCTTTCCCTATTTGCCTATGCAAGGCAAATCGCTGGAAATGCAAAACATTGCATTTTTGGCCCCAGGTACTATTCATCATGAATAGTACATAGGTGGGGCCCACTAAACAGAAGCGGGGCCCGCAGTCCCCAATAACCTATTCGGTGTGTGTTGTACTTACAAAATACATTTTCCAGCTACCTTATGCAAGGCACAACGCTTGGCATCGCAAATGCCATTTTCTGGGCCCACTACGCTGTGGGGCCCACCGAACACTAGTAGGGTCCGTTGCCCCTACTACCTATTCTGTGTATTCTGTACTTACAAAATACCTCTTTCAGTTGCCCTACACAAGGCAC
>CANYBF011683398.1:0-15369 GCA_948192965.1 Dalechampia spathulata | reverse complement strand
TGATCAAGCATGTGAAGATGAATTAAGTACTTCATGTAACCAAGAATGTCAAGCATATATTCATTCTTCAATTCATACTAACCATAATTAAGAAATCAAAGAAAAAGGTTTTTGAAGTAAAGTAAAGCTTATTTGAAAAGTAGTGAAAGTAAATGAACAAAAACAATGAAAGTAAATAAAACATAAATGAAATAAGTAAAGTAAAAGACAATTATGAAATAAAAGACAGCTGCATTCTAATGAAATAAAGTAAAAACATAAATTGTAATGATAGGGAAATAGTAGGAGGCTGTGGACAATTACATTAGTAAACACTTGCAATTCTCTATTAATCCACTATATTGCACTCCTCTATTGATCCACTATCAGTTTTACATTGACCTTTAAGGCCTATTTATAACAAATGAAATGTCTAATCCCAAGCATTGTGTTGTTTGATAAAAAGATCCGTTGAATGGCAGTTCTATTGGTGAAGAATTACGTCTTTTCCAAATGGTGCGATCATGTCATGACTCGTGCTTTGATTATCACGAGTCGCGCTTTAATTTTCAAGCGTGCTTCTCATTCAGTAAATCTTCTATCATGACTCGTGCTTGTTGTCATGAGTCATGCTATTCTTTCTTTTCTTCTTTAAAAGTCTCTGTAACAACTCGTGACATGCTTCACGAGTCGTGTTCTTTTCCGGTTTCTTCTTCAAATGTTGCTGTAATGACTCGTGACTGGCTTCATGAGTCGAGTGCTTCTTGGCTCTTCTCCTTCAAATGTTTCTGTAACGACTCGTGACTGCCTTCACGATTCGTGTTCTTCTTTGCTGCCTTTGCCCTTCTCCTTCTCCTTGATGTAACGACTCGCACTTTGATTGTCTCAAGTCAAGCAGTGCATTTTCTTCTTGTTCCTTCCTTTGTAACGACTCGTGATAGTCTTTACGAGTGGTGCATCTTGCTTTCCCTTTTTACTTAGCCACTTTTTACCTATTTTTCCTGCAAACTCTCTCAAATTATCCTCAAAATGATATTTTGGGACTTCTCACAAACAAAATTAGTAAAACAATGAAAACATATAAAATACTTAGTAAAACTTAAAGAAAACTAAAACAAAACACTTAAAACACATATGAAATGATAAAGAAAAAGCAACATAAAAACATGTGATCACTCGTTAGTCAAAGGGGTATTGAATTAGATCTAGACAATGCTAAGTGTAGACCCTAACTTTTCATCTGTGTGTTGCAACTTCAGGTTTTCTTCGATTCAACTTGGTACAGGTCCTCGATGTCAATCTTGATTTACATACAAGCCTTTTAGCCTCCCATGAGTGCTCTGGATATGTAGAGCTTATCACATTTTGCTTATGGAAGGCAAAGCATATAATACATATTTTTTGATGTACGGAGCACATAGTGCTACATGTTATGCATGTTTATTAAATATACACATGGTGCATAACCTTTTCCCATGCAAATCTAACATGCTCTATATATCACCATACATTTATGACCTAAATGATGCTCATTGGGTATAGGATTCATATCCCAATGAATTTCTATTGGAGGGTACACATAGGTGTAAAATGCTACATGTTGGGCATATACTGCTATATGCTAAACATATAGCCTTTTCTGGACTATATATTGCACATATAGCACTATATGTTATATAGATCCAGTTTAATTTTGCATAATCCTATATTGTTTGCTCATTTTCTGGTAACTAATAACCCTCACCTATAAATATAAGCCATATATTTATAGGAAAAAGGTTCAAATATTATTAATTATGGCTAAAATCTACCAAATTGATTTCTCACTTAATTAGGTTTCTAATTAGGATTAGAGACTAATTAATCTTCACTTTAAATCTCTAAACTTGTTTGGAATCAAGATATGAAGCTAATCTTCATTAACGAGTCTTGGAATGCCTTTTTCTTTCTCATTTTTATCAATTTCTTTGTAGGTTTTATGATTTCACTTTGGTTTTTCATTGATTGGCTTCTATCATTAATGTAACAGTAGTATTCTTTGCTTATTCATAGCTAGAATGATTTTTAATAGTCACATATTCACCTGGCTTTGCGATTTTCCTCATGTTTTTACCTAAAAACTTGATTTCCTTATGATTTATGCTCATTACATATGGCACATATCATAATATATGTAACACATATAGCCTATGTATTGCACATATCATGCTATATACGACACATATAGCTATTTATTTTCTATTATTTTACAATTTCTTAGATGTTTTTGCTTGTTTTTGGATGTAAATCAAAGTTTTTAGTAGTATTAATGATTTCACAATAACTCTAATGATCTGAATTCATCATATATTGATGCAATTTGATTAGTTTTGACTTTAAAATTAATTTTTAAGTAAAATGCTTATTTAGTTTGATGTTTATTACAATTGATATGATTGGACTTGGATTAAATGTGTTTGTCATATCTAATTGATGTTTAAATGATATTAGAGTCCTTCAATTTCATTTTCCATGATTGATTTGGTTGATTTTGCCATTAAATTAATTGATTTGCTTATTTTCTCCATTAAATATCATTTAATTGTGTTTTAATTTATCATTTGACATGATTAGCTTAATTGGATGTTGATTAATTTCTAAGTGATGCCACATGTGATCTTAAAATCTTTCAATTATGCTTCTAATTGATTTTATTTAAAATTGATTATTTTTCATGATTTTCATAGCTCGACTCGTGTTTAATATTGCATTTTCATGAGTGTTGCCATTATATTCATTAAACTTTAGCCCTTAGTTAATGCTTTCACATAGCATTGAATTGGTCATTTGTATCCCACATCTTGTTAATTACCTAACAATTATATCTTTATTTGCATTTTTCCATTCATACATTTTAGTTTAGGCTGCCCGAGGTTATTTTCCCAAGTGGAGGAGATATTGCTTAATGTCTCAGATTTTTATATCATCAAAGATTCCTTGTAATAGAATAAGCCACTATTTTATTAGTTTTCCCCGACATGTATGATTTAGCTTTATTTCATCGTGTATCCCCCTATCTCTCAATCCTTTTCTTTAGGCCATTATTAATTTTCATTCATGTTATTATGCCTTATTATGCTGCTATGCATCTTTTATCATTGCTATATGATGTATGCTATGCCATGTAATCTTTCCCATGTCATGCCTATACCATGTCATCTTTCATATGTCATGCTTATACCATGTCATCTTTTACATGTCATGCCTATGCCATGTTATTTTTCACATATCATGCCTATATCATGTCATCTTTCACATGTCATGCCTATACGATGACATTCTTTCACATTTCATGCCTATGTCATGTCATCATCTCATATGTCATGCTTATGCCATGTCATCTCACATATCATGCCTATGCCATGTCATTTTTTACATGTCATGCCTATACCATGTCATTCTTTCACATACCATGCCTATGCCATGTCATTCTTTTATATGCCATACCTATGTCATGTCATTTTTCATATGTCATGCCTATGCCATGTCATCATTTCACATGTTATACTTATGTCATGTCATTTCTCACATATTATGCCTATGTTATATCATCTTTCACATGTCATGGATATGCCATGTTTCATTCACCATGATTGTCATATCATGTTACCATGCCATGATTGCCATATCGTATTTATCATGTTATATCTACTATTATTGTTGACATGCTATTGTGTTGTATGCTTATGAATGCTTATGAATGCTTGCCTACCTAGGATAATTAACTTGAATAAAATGGTAAAATCAAATTTGAAATTCTGAAGGAATAGTTCTTCACCACTCGAACCTATCTCTAAAGGGTATGATTTAGCACTTATGCTATGGGTTGGTTGGACAAAATCTAGAACCATTTGATGGTGACTCCATCTTATGACTCTTTCAAGTTTGTTTTATTCCTTAAGGTAACCCCTAAAAAATATTGCACTTTCACTCCAAGCGATGATTATGGGTGTCTTGTATCAAACCAGTGATTATGGGTGAGTGAGTACCTTGGACTCCATTCAACTTCTCAAGAAAGCAAATTTACCTTTACCCCTCGCTACCTTGTACTAAGGATCATCGATCATTCCTTGAATGGATAGATGCTAGGTATAGTCCTTTATCAATGATTCCATTTAATTGGATAAGTTATGGATAACATGGCAAAGGATCTTAGCCTATTCTTACCATACTAAAACCGATGTAGCTAACCATAACAACATTCTAAAACTAAGACCTTTTATTCACATGCTATGTACATCTATGCCTTATCATTTCAGTCAATTTACCTAAATCCAGCCACTTTTCTTATCTCATATTACTCTACTAAGAGTTAAAATCCTTTCATGATTATGTATTGGTTGTATAACCTCATGCCTATTACATTGGCATTCTCTTATCATAGCAATATGATCATGTTGTATTGCTTTAATAAGAGTTAGAATCCTTTCATGATCTTGTATTTGTTACATAACGTCATGTTTATTCAATTGGCATTCTCTTATTATAATAATTTGATCATGTAAAAATGTTATCATATTTTCATCATAATCCCTTATATGATCAGGTAACGAGTATTTTTTTGCTTGCCTTACATGCTAAGTCTATCACACCTAAAGTTCCCAGTGTAACTTTGAGCTAGTATCCCACCTAGGAGATTTTGTGTTTTCTATCCAACACGCATACAAGCATGCTCATGTATGATTTTCACTAACCAATTTCTTTAACAGCCATAATGTTTGATGTTTCCTAGTATAAGTCATGTATACATCCTATGTGTTGAATTATATGCATCACATGCATCACAAGTCAGACTCATAACCTACTAAGAATGTTGTTTCTCTTTCTGATACCTTTTGCTTTATGTTGGATGATGCCTCACTCACCGCTCTTCAATAACTAATTGATAAGTCTATAGCCAAGCTCTTATCCAATGACTTAAAGACTCTCCTGCAATAGCAAATTTGAGAGGCTTTTAGCACTAAAGATTTCATCAGCCAACCAACTTCTATGAAGGATAAGGGGAAGGCGGTCAACTTATATGATGCTGAGACAGATGATGATGCCTCACTTCATATGCATGATGCTTGCAAGTCTAAGACCTTTGCACTGGAATATAAGATAGAATAACTACAATCTATCATGAAGGGTTGCCTACTAAGTTCAAGCTCCTAGATGTTCCTAAGTACAATGGGGTTGGGATTCAAAGAATCATTTGAAGACCTACACTATGGTGATGAGTATGACACACTTGTCAAATTAGTAGATAGTCTAACTGTTCTTTATCTTACTTGAGGGACCAGCACTAACCTAGTATTATAGTCTTAATAAGGCATCCATGATTGAGTGCATGCCTCTCTACACTACATTCTATAAGTATTATGGGTTCAACTCTAGTATTGATGTCATTCTGCTAGATCTAGAGATAATAAAGAAAAAAGCTAATGAGTCTTTCATGGACTACTTTAGCTGATGGATGAATAAGGCTACACTGGTCAAACATAAGCCATCAGAATCTGATATGATAAATAAGCTTATTATGAGGTCATTGCCACTGTACCAGGATAAAATAAAGTATCAAACTTTTCATACCTTTAAGGACATCTACTTAGTCGGCTAAAGAATTGAGTAGACTAAAGGGCTGAAGAAGAAGGAGCCTTTCTTCATCAACCCTAAAACCACCACATACACCCAAACATATCATAAAACCATTACATCAATGCCTTACAAACACCAAATCTCATACTCTGAAACACTACCTAGTCTCAAAGGTACTTAAATCTTGGGATGTCATTTTCCAAGGTCTCAAGCATCTCTTAAAAGCCGAACTTCCAAACATTAACCCTAACCTTAGCAGACACCAAAACCTACTACCACTACCATCAACATCATGGTTATAACATTCATGATTGTTGCTCTCTTAGGTAGGTCATTCAAGACCTTATTGATTTGGGTGAGCTTAAAAATTCCAAGAAATCCAAACCCTTTACCAACTGCACTTAAATGATCCAGTTCATATTTCTAGAACCTCTAGTTCTTAACTTTTTCTCTCCCCTTAGCAATAAGGAGATTGTTCAGCTTTCTACTATTAATTTTCAACCTAGCTGTAGGTTTAATATTAGTGCCATTGACATATGGTATTATAATTTAAAGGATAAGTCTACAACTACTTAGGATTCCTCTAAGTTTGAATCGATAGAGGTACAAAAGTCAAAGAAAGGTGAGTCACCCCGAGACACCTAAGGCAATCAAGCTAATGCCTAAGGCTCCCAAGCAGTAGAAGGGATTAGGTGCTAACAAGATTTCCTCTTGAGTTCATAACATGAATTTAAGTGGTAAAGTGTTCACTCCTCTCAATCATAGGAAGAATTCAGATGCTCCAAAGAAGCTGATCGGGGCTAAACTTATTAGGGATAAGGCTAGTTTAAGTAGTGCTCCAGCCCTACAACCTGCTAATAAAGGTAAAGAGGTTATCTAACTTGACAATGTAGTCAAGTAGTTAAAGAAGACACAAGCTAACATTAATATCTGGGACTTGGTGTTATCTTCCCAGTAACATCGATAGATCTTCATCAAAGCACCTTCTAGCATGAGGATTTCTCCATCTACTTTTGCCTTCAACATGAAAAGTCAATTAGTGAAATGAGAGTTAAAGTCTAGCATGATTACTTTCTCTCATACATATTTATAGGCTGAGGGTATTAGTAACAATAAGGTGCTCTTCATTAAGGTGCACATCATAAACTTCTCCACTCCTTATGTCGTAATGGATGGTGGTTTTGGTATCAATGTCTATTCACTTAAGTTATTACTTATGCTTAGTATTTAGTTTTTAGATTTGAAGCCATCTAAGACTATCATCAGGGTATATGATAAGTTTAAACAAGAGGTTACTAGCACCTTCACTACCATTATGATTATTGGGCTAATCAAGACAGTGGTGGAATTCATAGTTCTTGATAACCCAATGTTATTTACTTTATTGTTTGGTCAACTATGGTTTCATCTACTGGGAGGTGTACCATCCACCTTGCATAAGAAGATTAAGTTTCCACATGATAAGGGTATGGTTACTATTACTATTGATAATGAGGTTGCCTTAGCCTGCACTAGAAAGGATGTCCTTCTACTAACTGGTTTTCACATCATCACTATCGGAGAATTTAAGTCATAGTTGTACCAACTGAGTCCCATCATGGAGAAGAAGTTACACAACATGAACTTTGTACCTGGCAAAGGTTTGGGCTAGTACCAGTAGGATCCGGTGGAGTTCAATATCCCTACAACTATGTAGGAGGAAAGATACTACATTGGATTTGATCCCTATACTTCAAACAAGCTAAAGGATTGTAAGATAATAACCTTTATCTAGGGAGAGACATAGTACGATCATACTCCCAAGTTGCCTAACTTAAAAGACTTCTTTGATCAATAGTTCATCATCTTTAATGATGTTTATGACTTGTCAACCTTGACAGTATCTAAGAAGGTCATTGCCATTGCTTCCACCATCAGCCTTGATGATGACTTCTAGATCTTTGGTGATGTTGCTAATCTCGCCACCGATCACCTCGAGCAGGAACCCCTATAGTTGCTACATTAAGTCTAAGCTACAGAGTTTGGATATGGGGGATCTACTTCTTTACAAAGTCTATAAGGATATCACCACCTTAGTAGATAGTACTTTTGATACACTTTTTTATAAGGATGATGTCCCTATTTCTGTACTTTTTGACAATGATATAATCCCTTCAAAATTTAATGCAATGAAAAATGATTTTACTTATGTTTGTGATGTGTATTCTAATAGCATTATGCATGAGAATTGTTTACATTAATGTGTCATGCATAGAAACTATTAACATTGATAAAAATGATTGGCCCTATCCTCTCCAGATTGCATCTGACTTAATTCCTAATGAGAGAACAAAAATCATCAAAGTGTTGAAATAATATATTAAAGTATTTGCTCTAGGCTATGAAGACATGCTGACAGAACTATAGTGGAATATAGAATTTTAATCAAGCTTGAGTTCAAGCCAATTAAGCAAAAGTTGCATCAGCTCTAGCCAAAATAGGCTTAGAAGGTTAAAGAGAATGTCTAGAAGCAGTTAGATGTAAGTTCCTTAAAGTGGTTGACTATCTTAAATGGTTGGCCAATATGGTTCTTGTTCCCAAGAAAGATTATAGGGTCAGGGTCTGTATAGACTACAGAGATTTGAACAAGGCATGCCCAAAAGATGGCTTTCCTTTACCTTATATCTTTCCTTTACCTTATATCAATGTACTAATCAATAGTGCAACTACCAGTGCTATGTACTCATTTACTGATGGGTTTTCTAGGAATAATTAGATTCTCATGGTTATTGTTCATAAGGTAAACATAGCTTTTATCATGGAATAGGGGACCTATTGCTACAAGGTAATACCCTTTAGCTTGAAGAACACAAGTGCTACTTATCAAAGGGCTGCAATAATCTTATTGTATGATCTAATCCATAAGGAGGTTAAAGTTTACATGGATGATATGATTATGAATTCTCCTACCAGGGAAGAGCATATGACTGATCTTGATAGATTTCTCACGTAGTTTGAGAGTATGGACTCAATTTGAACCTAAAGAAGTGCACATTTAGGGTATCATCTGGTAAGCTATTGGGTCATATTATCAGCCAGAGGGGCATTGAAGTGGATCTTAACAAGGAAAAGATGATCTATGAGATACCTATTCCTAGGATTGAGATAAAAGTCAATGAATTTCTAGGACAGCTCTAGTATATTAGCAGATTCATTGCCAAGCTCACTACTATATGTGAGCCTATCTTCAAGATTTTTAGGAAGAACCAACCTTTAGTTTGGGATAAGAACTACCAATTCGCATTTGAGAGGGTGAAGTATTACCTCTCCAACCAAGGAACTCAAGGCATGATACTCTTAGCATATAAGGCAAGCAAAAAGATGATCATTGCCCAATCATATAAAGGGTTACGGTGAACATCTATCAGCATTTTTGCATGATCATATTGCTATGATAAGAGAATGCAAATTAAATAGACATGAGGTTATGCAACCAACAAAGAATCATGAAAGGATTCTAATTCTTAGCTTAGCAAGATAACATGATCATATTACTATGATAAGAGAATGCTAATTGAATAGGCATGAGGTTATACAACCAATACAAAATCATGAAAGGATTCTAACTCTTAGTACAGCAATAAAAGGTGAGAAAAGTGGTTGGATTTAGGAAAATCCACTGATATGATAAGATATAGATCCACATAGCATGTAAATAAAGGGTCCTAGTTTTGGAATGTTACTATAGTTAGCTATATGGGCTTTAGTCCGATAAGAATAGGCTAAGATCCCCCACCATATTATCCATAATCTATCTAACTAAATAGTATCATTAATATAGGATTATACCTAATGTCTATCTGTTCAAGGAATCAATGATGGTCCTCACTACAAAGCAGCAAGTGGTAAAGGTAGACTTTCTTTCCCGAGGAGTCAAATAGAGTCCAAGGTACTCACTCACCCATAATCATTGATTTGACATAGGATAAATGGTGGTGTACAGACACAAACTATGTATATGATATGCAATACAACTAACCTAACTAGAATGGGAAAATCAATACAAAACTCTAAGATTTAAATGTCACCACTCTTTCACCATAGGTTCCTAATGGAGTCACCACTATAGGTGAGGCTTTCGCCATAACCTAAAATGAGACTTGCGACAGACAGCACTTGGGGCCCATTTAGAGCAAAAGTGAAATCTTCTCAAGGGGCTACCTTGAGGATAGATATAGACTTAAAAGATTGGCAAGATAGAGTCACCACTAGATGGTTCCAGATTTGGTTCAACCGACCCATGGCATGAGTGCTAAGTCAAACCCTCCAGAGATGGGTTCGGGTGGTGAAGATCTATTCCCTTAGAGTTTCAAGTTCAATTTTACCATTTTAATCAAGTTAATTATCCTAGGCAGGTAAACATTCATAAGCATGAAATAAGCATACAACATGGTAACATGGCAGCAATCATAACAGATAAAGTATGGTAAATATGATATAGCAATCATGGCATGGCATCATGATATGACAATCATGGTAAGTAAAACATGAAATAGGCAAGGCATGTGAGATGACATGATATAAGCATGATATGTGAGAGATGATATTGTATAAGCATGATATGTGAGTTATAATATGGCATAGGCATGACATATGGAAGATGATATGACATAAGTATGAAAGATGACATAGCATAGGCATGACATGTGAAATGATGACATAGTATAAGCATGACATGTGAAATATGATATAGCATAAGCATGACATGTGAGAGCATACATCATATAACAATGATAAAGCATGCATAGCAGCATAATAAAGCATAGTAACATGAATGGAAATTAATAATGGCTTGAAGAAAGGGATCGAGAGAGATAGGGGAATACATGATGAAATAATGCTAAATGATACATATCAAGGAAATAAAATAGAAGCATATTCTATTACAAAGGATCTTTAATGATACAAAAATATAAGACATTAAGCAACATCTCCTCCACTCGGGAAAAAGCCTCAAGTAGCATAAGCCAAAATGCACGAATAGAATATGTAAAAAGGGAAATAATTGTTAGGCAACAAATGAGATGTTAGATACGAATAACCAATTCTATGTCATTTGAAAGCATGAATCAAGGGCCAAAATCAAATCAATGTAATGGAAACACTCATGAAAATGCAACAATAAACATGAGTTGAGTCATGAAAACCATTAGGCATTACTTAGAAATGAATCAATATCCAATTAAGCAAATCATGTAAAGTGACAATTAAAACATAATTAAAATGGCACTTAATTGAGAAATTAAGAAAATTAATTGATTTAATAGCAAAATCAACCAAATTGATCATGGAAAATGAAATTAAAGGAATCTAATATCATCAGAGCATCAACTAGAGATGGTAAACACATCCAATTCAAGTATAATCACATCAATTGTAATAAAACATCAAATTAAATAAGAATTTAACTTGAAAATTAACTTTGAAGCCAAAATTGATCAAATTAAATTAATGTATAACAAATTCAAATCATTAGAGTTACTGTGAAACCACTAATGCTATTGAAAACTTGGATTAGCATCAACAACCACTAAAAATGAGTGAAAAATCATGAATTAGCAGAAAATAGACAGCTATATATATCATATATAACATGATGTCTACAACACATAGGCTAAACGCATTGCATATACTATGACATATGCCGCATGTAACGTATAAAAATAGAAGCAAATCAAATTATTAAGCAAAACATGAAGTAAATCATAAATGCAGGAGACTATATGATTGTTACACATCATTCTAGCTACGAATAAGCTAAGAATACTACTGTAGCATTCATGATTGAAGCCAATCAATGTAAAATCAAGGAAAAATCACAAACCCACAAAGAAATCAATAGAAAATGAGAAAAGGAAGAGGCATTCCATACTCACCAATGAAGATTAGCTTCAAATCTTGATTCCAAATGAGTTTAGGGATTTAAAGTGAGGATTAATTAGTCTATAATCCTAATTAATAACTTAATTAAGTGTTTAATTAAATGAGAAATCAATTTGGAAAATTTTGGGTGTAACTTATAATTTTTGGACCTTTTCTCATGAATAAATAACTTATGTTTATAAGTGATGGTCATTAGTTGCCAAAAGCAAGCAAGCAATATGAGATTCTATGAAATTATATTGGATATGTGCAGTATATAGTGCTATATGTGCAGCATATAGTACCATATGTATAACATATAGCCTAGAAAAAGGCTATATGTGCATCATGTAATAGTACATGCCTAGCATATAGCAAAATCCACCTATGTGCACCGTACAATAAGGATGCATTGGGATGTGTGCCTTATGCCTAATGAGCATCATTTATGTCATAGATGCATGGTGAAATATGAAGTATATTAAATTTGCATGGGAAAAGGTTGCATACTATGCATATATTCATTAAACATGTGCAGCATGTAGCACTATATGCTCCGCATATCAGAAAATACATGTTATGTGCTCCATCTTCCACAAGTAAGATGTAATATGGTATGCATGTCTAGATCACTCGTAGGAGGATAAAAGACATGTATGCAAATTGGGATCGACATCGGGGACCTGTACCAAGCCGAATTAAAGAAAACCTAAAGTTGCAGCGTATAGGTGAAATGTCAGGGTCTGTACCTATATAAGATTGTAAATAGAGTTGACATTAAATGATTTTTAAAAATAGTTCAACTGATCTATAGCATAAGTGTTATTTAAATCCTTTAGAGATAGGTTAGGTAGTGAAAATCTATTCATTTTAGAGTTTCATATTTGTAATTTTACCATATTAAGTGGTTAATTATCCTAAGCAGACATATTGGCATTCATAAGCATGAATAGAATCATACAACATGGCATAGTAGCAGGTATAGCATGGCATCATATAGAAAAGTGTAGCAGCAAATATAAGGAAATGGCCCATAAAAAGGGATTAAAGAGATAAAGGGTTACATGTAGATCAAGTAAAAGCCTATAATTCAAAGGAAAACAAATAAAATAGAGGCTTATTCTATTACAAAAGAGCTTAAATGATATAAAAATGAGAATTAAGCAATGCCTCCTCCACTCCAGAAAATAAAAGGAAACAAATGGCCTCAGGCAGCACAAGCAAAAATGCATGATCTAAAATACACAAGCAACAAAAATGCAATTAAACTTTAGGCAAAAATGATGATTTTAGGACTTAAATATAATAAATTAATGTTTATTGTAATTTACATGAATTGAATCACGTAAATATCATAAAAATAAAAAGGAACTTCCAAAATCATTCTAGAAAGTTAGTTGGACTCAATTTACTTCCCAGCTCACTTTAATTATCCATAATTGCATGAAAATCTATTTAAATGACATTAAATTAAAAATAAAGTTGAAAATCAACTTTAAAGCAAAACTTAATAGAATTTGATCCTAGCAAAAAAGTAAGAAGATTCCAAGATCCTTTTGACATCACTTGGAAATTAAACAACATCCAAAATTATCCTAATCACGTCGAATGGCAATAAACACTACTTAAATTGCATTTAATTGGAAAATAATGAAATAAAATTGATTTTTAAGCAAAAATCAATCAGGTGATCATGAGAAATGAATTGGAAGACTCTAAAATCATGCAATATTATGTAGCGGGCAATCACACATCCAAATTCATACTCAATCATATCAATTTATTATAAAACCAAATTAAAAATAGCATTTAATTTGATAAAAATGATTTTTAAGGAAAATCTATCAATGTTTGATGGTTATAGATCATTTAGACTATTATGAAGTCATAAATGTTACAAATATCTTTTATTTAATTGAAAAATCAAGCAAATTACAAAGTAAAATGAAGATTTCTGAAAAATCTAAGTATGATGTGCACCACACGTCACTATAGAAGCACTATACATCATGCAGAAACTAGACATGTATGCCATATATGGTAGTATGCATGCTTTATATTAGACTTTTGGCAAAAATAAAAATGATGCTTTTCGGCAAAATCATAAATGGGATCATGAAAATAGCAAAGTGTATGATTGTTATAGATCATATAGAGTCATGGGAGGACCTTAATGCTACTGTAACATTCAAAACTCAAGCATAATAATCAAAATCAAAACCCATGGCTAGAAATTATTAAAGGTTTAAGTGAAGTTAATTAATCTCTAATTATACAATTAAGCTCTTAATTATGTGATTAATTAGTTAAGTAGTGAATTTAGCAAATTTTTATCTATTTTTACTAAATTTAGATCCTTTTCCAACAAATACCCAAAGGATATTTATAGATGAGTGAATAAGCAAGCCAGAAATGCATTGATAATATAGGATTTCTAGATTTCAAAGGTGATGTGCATCACATATCACTATACATGCACTACAAATCACATAGAAATCCAGCATATGTGCTACTTATAGCAGAATATGCTCCATACATCATAAAATAGGGTGATATACATTAACCATTATGCATGCATTAGGATGTATGCCCTATGCTAGAATGAAAATTCATGTCCTAAAAGGTAGGAATAGCATGGGGTACACCTTACCTAAGCATAAGAGACGAGTCTCTCATATCATACAAAATTCTACAACATGCAAAGTGAATAATAATATGTTAAAGCTCATAATGGCCAAAAATGAGATGTATCATAGGCTAGAGATACCCGTGGATGCCAAAACTCATATGAGCAACTCAAATTCAAGAATGGAGATTAATGCTAAGCTGAATTAATGAAAGCTCGAGTATGCAGTGCACACAAGTGAAAATTCAAGGTCAACAACCATTATCCATTATATCGCAATATGTGCATAACGAAGGGTCATTAACTCCATGACCTATGGATGAACTATTTATGAAGGTTATAAGACCAAGGGCTCTAAATTTGGTTGGTCACAATGAAAAAGCACCCTTAAATTGATGCCTCTTACCTAAACATAAAGAGCTACTAGCTTTAAGAGCTAATCTTTTAACCATTTTCACCCTTTCCTCCTCATCCTCTATAATTTTCTTCTTTAAAGCTAAACCATTAGCAATTCAAGCGTAAAATCATCTAAAAAAATAAGAACCCTTATACTAATACCTTGATCCAAGGCTTTAATCTTTACTTAAATCTCTTACATCTCTCCCTACTCATAATCATAATACTCATAGTATAATAAGTCAAACAGGTAAACTCCCTTTTATATTCAACTATAAACATCGCTTCTTACTTTAGCATTAAAAGCTCTTATAATATATTCCATCCATAATTTTGTTGATTAATTTCAATTACATGTATCCACCATATGATTATCTATTCAACTTATTTGTATATGATTTAATTTCATAGTCATATTACAATGGCACACCAACTACTTATCAATCCAACACTTATGTTCTTGTATAATACAATAATAGTTGTGCTAGCTACCTACCTTTAGTATCTTATAACTCATATACATGCCTAAGTATTTATTGCCCATAATCCTATAAGGGTATTTGCATAACCAAATCAGTTATTAGGAATATGTTACTCTATCAAGAATATATTCAATGTTTATATAAAGTCTCTAAATATCCTAACTATATTGGTGCTTCAATGATTTTATCTCTTTTTTAACTACCCTATCTGTATTCATCTACATTCAGTATAAAACTCAATGGTACATAAAAATTATAGCAACTTTAATAAGATAAAACATGAGCATGTATTTTACAAATAATAAGAATTAACTACTACTTTATAGCATGTATTCCTCCATGTATATATAAATACTTATCATTTCTATA
>CANYBF011683240.1:0-30437 GCA_948192965.1 Dalechampia spathulata | reverse complement strand
GGCCGTACCAAATACCCGTACGCTCGTACCAACCTAAAAACCCTGATGGACTGATTTTCCTGCGAGTTGTCGTACGCCCGTACCACATTTGGTACGCCCGTACGACCCCAAAGTTACTGACAAACCTAAATTCCTGCGAGTTGATGTACGGTCGTACAACCCTCTGGTACGCCCGTACAACCTCCAGGACCTCAATTCCCCTGTTCCCTCGAGCTTGGTACGTCCGTACGGCTATCCGCACGCCCGTACCGCATGCCTAAAATCAGGACATGCCTCAATCGAAGCCCCTAACTCTCCCGAACCTGTGAAACACACTCTAAAACCAATCCTAAGCACATCAATATCACTGTCCCTCATCCAACCGAGAAGTCACACTTCCCAATAAGGCGACAATGTCACATAATACAATCACGAATACGAGCATACATACATACACACATGTATACACATAATCAATGCATAACAAGACTCATACGCATATATACCTCTACCCGTATCCTAGCATATAAACTACTAGGGTCTCAAACACGGGTGTAACATAAATAATAATAACAACACTCATAATGATAATAAAAACACTACAAATCAATTATTAATAATACTAATCATTGTTAATAAATAATTATTAAAACTACTAATACTACATAAATCATAATAATTACTTTTCATTCATAATAATAATAATAATACTAACATTCTAATATTATTAATAATTATTAATAATTATTTTTATTATATTAATTAATTCCATGTAATATTATTATATTATATTATATTATTATATTCATAATATTATTATTTTATAATTTTCTCTATAATATTTAATTACTATTTCATTATTATATAATATTATTATAATAATATTATTATTTTTTATTTTTACTACTATTACTTATTATTAATATTACAAATAATTAATGTTAATGTTATTACATTTAATAATCTTTAATATTAACAATACTTATTATTATTATTATTATTATTATTATTATTATTATTGCAAACAATAATTACATTATTATTAACAATTATACCGTTTTTATTATTAAAAACAATTAATCATTAATAATAATAAAATTAATCATTATAAAATAATTAATCACTAAAAATAATATTAATAATATTATTTTATAAAAATTAATCATTATAAAATCATTACTTATTTAATTATAATAATAAAATATTAATTATAAATATTTTTTTGAATGATGTGGATTGGGATTTGGAGAAGACTCAACCGCGCCGATATAACCAGTGGCCAACTTAAACATAATGCCGTATCAGACACCCTATCAGCCATGAAAGTCTACATCATCCTGCCGCTACTAAAAATGGCAACTAACCCTGAGTTTACATCAAATCAAAAATTTTTTTCTTTAATATCAAATATAGAATATTTAATTTTTTTATAGTAAATTGGGAAATTGCCCTTCACATCCTAACCCAGGGACATTCCCTCTTTTCATCTTTTTTTCTTTCTTTTTCGTATATTTTATTCTTTTTAAATTTATTCAATTACTCTCTAATTAATATTTATTAATTTATCATTTAAATATATTTAAAATTTTATTTCTTCATTTATATATTATATATTTAGTTTATTTTTTATTCACTTTTACATATAATTTTAATAGCTATATATTTTTATAAAAGTAATAATTAAAAATTAAAAAATCAATAAAATGTCACTTTTGTATTCATTTTTCACATATATATTATATTTAATTTATTTTTTATATTTACTTATACATATGTATATAATAATTTTTTAAATATTTTTATAAGTTTCACTTACATATATTATATATTTATTTATATTCTTCTATTTTTATATTTACACATATTATATATATTCATTTACTTACTTATACATATATATACATAATGCATAAATTTAAATATTTAGATGCTTTTCTAAAAAATAATGGTTAAAAATCAAATTTTATCACTTAAAAAAATTTAAAAATCAATTAAACTTTCCACTTTTTTTATTCTTTTTTTCACATATATATATTATATTTAATTTATTTTTTAAACTTAAATGTATTTAAATGATAAAGTATTAAAAAATATTATATATATATAAATATGCATATAAATGAAAATTAAAAAATAAATTAAATATATAAAATATATATAAGTAAAAAAATTGAATAAAAAGTGGAAAAAGTTAATTGATTTTTTAATTTTAATTATTATTTTTAAAAAAATTATATATTAAAAGTTTATGCATATACATACGTATAAGTGAAATAAATATATAATATATGTAAATGAAAAAATAAAAATATATAAATAAATTTAAGTGATAAAATCAATGTTTTAATTTTTAATCATTATTTTTTAGAAAATAATATCTAAATATTTAAATTTTATGTATTATATATATATATATATATAAGTAAATAAATGAATATATATGATATGTGTAAGTGTAAAAATAGAAGGAAATAAATAAATATGTAACATATGTAAGTGAAACTTATAAAAATATTTAAATGATAAAATATGTAAAAGATCATTTCATGTATATATATATAAATTAAACATAATATATATATATATATATGAAAAATAAATAAATAAAAGTGAAATTTTTAATTGATTTTTTTTATTTTTAATCATTATTTTTTATAAAAAGTAGGAAAAGAACGAATGTGCCTGATTACATTTGAACCTGGGCGGATGGGTGAAATAAAGCGCATGTACCACCCAAACAAAAAACAGGAATTGTTAAGATTTCCTTTGACATCCACTGCAGAATGAATACAATTTTTATACAGGTGACATTGTTGATGTCACATGTGATTTTAGTGTTAAATTTTCACAAAAAAAATAAAAATAAAAAGAACATATTATTTTGAAAACCATATTATTATAATCTTTGATCCTATTTTCTTTTATATTTCCTTTATATTATATTATGATATTCAATTAATATAATTATAATATTTAATAAAAGTGACTTTTATGGAGGATAAGGTGGACGCAAAAGTTTATTTGAAGAACATGAACAAGTGCCGCGTTGCATTAGTTCAGACGAAAAAAAGGTGCCACGTGGAATTCAACGCTGACTCTTTACGTAGTTCACTTGTACTGCTATCTGGCACCAGGACAGCGAGAAATTATATAATGTAACAATGATTTCAAATACATCCAATGTCAAATTAATAAAAAAATAATATGTGTTTTAAAAATTAAAAATATTAAATTAATCATTTTACCTATTTCATAATCCTATAATCACTCATATCCTTTTATTTACTAAAATATAAAAATATAAATACTATTCAAATAAATATTATACTAATTTATTATCATAATCCTAACTACTATTAAAATCCTTTTTATAAAAGGATAAAAAAAGGAGAAAAGATATTTATTTAATAAAATTATTTAATTATGATTATAAAAATCTACATTACTTTCATAAAAAGGAAAATATTTCAAATTATTCATTCAAAATTATTAAAAATTTCAATCAAGATTATTAAAAAATTTGATCATTTTCATTTATCAAAAGTTTTACAATAATATATCAGTATTATTTTTTATAAGATTTCTTATTTTTATTTTTAATTATTTAAAAAATAAAAAAATTAAAGAATTATTATTGTATTTTTTTTATAAAGATTATAATTCATTTATTTATAATAAATTTATTATGTTGTTCATCTTTTTATAAGATTATACATTACTCATTTATGAAAAGTTTCTTTCATAAAAAATTTATTTAATTTTTTAAAATAAATATAATTAATGTATTAATTGATTTCTATTATTATTATTATCATCTGTGATCGTAGTTGTCATTATTATTATTATTATTATTATTAACGGTAATTATTATTGTTGTTATTATTATTATTATTATTTAGTTATCATTATTATAATTATTATTTTTATTAACAACAACGGTTGCAATTATTATTAATATTATTATTATTAGTGATTGTAGTTTATTATTATTATTATTATTATTATTATTATTATTATTATTTAATCATTATTATTATTAGCTATCATAATTTTAATTATAATTTAATTTTTTTTATAGAATTAGTAGTATATTTGAAGATCTTAAAGATATAAAATGTTAAACTCCATTAATGTCACGCCCAGCCCATACCTGGAGTAACATGCTCCCGTAGCATACACAATGATCTCCCGTATGGAAAACCATCGTATACACTACAAGGGATACCTGTACATATATAAATAGACGTCGTATGGGGACAACATGTAGTATGGCGGTGAAATCCATAAACAGAACCAAACATAACCCTGGATAACAACATACATTCAATTGAATGAACATGTCAATAACAAAAGTATATATATATTAATATACAAAGGTTCTGATTACAATATCCGTACATACCACCACCAAACTACAAATACATTACTGTCTCTCTCAACTATACAAGCTACACTATGAGGCTACAAAAGAAGACATTTACTCGGCTACTCCAGACCACCTCGAGACAGGGATTCGCTGTTGAATCCGCCTCCTCGCTGACGTTAGCTATCACTGCTCTGGGCCTTCTGCCGGAGGCTCGGAACCTGCATTCATCAATTGATAAACGCTAAGTCGAAGACTCAGTGGTACTAGCTATCATACACACATAAAACATAGACATAACAGGCAATACGATGCAATGCTATGTTGCCCCGTTTATGTTCCTGTTCTGTACTCTCTTCCCTCTTTCCTTTTTCCCTTATTATGCACAATATATATATTCTCATACTGGATCCCTATGTACCGGTACTCAACTCCCGAAGGAGGACAACTGTAATCCTGGCCCATAGGCCCTTTTGTTATGCCTATGTCTCGAGACTCAACTCCCGTAGGAGGAATATAAAATACGATTCCATTATGGAATCCTGTAATATATGATCCAGCATGCCTTTCCTCATTTTCTCTCGCTCTGTCTAAGCATTCACGATCCCATATGCCATGAATATGCTAACACGCGAGAGTATCAAATGGAAACTCAAGCAAGAATCATGAAACTAAACAAATTATAAGCTCATATCATCACATCATAAGCAAATACGGGAATTCAATCCCCAATCATCGATCCGTAAGCCTCACTTGGCTTAACACAATCAAGGAAGCAAAAAGCATCTCGATAAAAACTAGTACTAACCTGTTAGAAGTAAAGCTGCTAAGGTCTGATCACGTCTCTAAGCTTCTAATGTTGCTAAACCAACTCTGTTCTGCTTAATTCTCTGAGGAAAAACAAGCTCTCGGGGTTTAGGGATGGTTAGGAAGGGTTTAGGAAAGAAAAGGAGAAGGAACTTAATGAAAAAGCTAGGTTTAATCCGTTTAAAATAGCCTCAAAAGTCGCGTATGGCCGTACCAAAATACCCGTACGCCTATACCAAATGAAAAGCCTGACAAACCTAATTTCCTGCGAGCTTCGGTACGGCCGTACCACATTTGGTACGCCCGTACGACCCCAAAGTTACTGACAAACCTAAATTCCTGCGAGCAAACGTACGGCCGTACAACCCTCTGGTACGCCCGTACGACCTCCAAGACTTCAATTCCGTTGTTCCCTCAAGCTTGGTACGCCCGTACGGCTATCCGTATGCCCGTACCGCATACCTAAACTCAGCACATGCCTCAATCGAAGCCCCTAACTCTCCCAACACCTGTAAACACACTCCAAAACCAATCCTAACACATCAACATCACTGTCCCTCATCCAACCGAGAAGTCACACTTCCCGATAAGGCAACAGTGTCATAAAATATCATCACAAACACAAGCATACATACAGACATACATGTATACACATCATCAATGTATAACCAAACTCATACGAATACAGACCTCTACCCGTATACTAGCGTACAAACTACTAGGGTCTCAACTACGGGTGTAACATATATATATATATATATATATATATATCATATATAATGATATTACCAAATGGGTTCTATATGATTATCGATATTAGTTAAAGTTGTGTTGTTATGATTTCATGAGTCCAAACTGACAATAAGCCATGAAATTTGAAGCCGCCAGAAAATATGGTTCATCCAAAAATTGTATCATGTCATTAAAAACATCAATTTTTTTAATACATATATTTGTAAATAAAATTTATTTATTTCCCGTAAAACTTCAAATGAATGAAAATAATTTTTTTTAATTTTAAGACACAATTTTTCATATGAGTTTTAAAAAATAACTAGATAAAGCCGTGTGAAATATGCTTTATAATTCATAAAAACTAAATCAAAATGGTTTAATGACTTGTTTATTGACTGGCATAATCTATCAATTCAACCTAAAAAATATATTAATATCATATTTAATTCAATCTATTATTAACTAATAAAAATTGTATATATTGTGGATTTATCTGTTACTCAAATTAAAATAAGATTTATGTCACACCCCGACCCAAGACCCGAGGGATGATGACATGATCCCGTAGCATAACTATCGCTCACCCGTCTCAGGAAAACAATAATTAGACTACAAGGGATTTTAACCTTCTAATGCTCGTATAAGAAATCTGAATAAAAAGATATATAAATCAATACAAAACCCTAGATATATAAATACATGGATTCTTATACAATACATTTAGTATACTGCCAATTCTAATACAAAAGGAGCTATGCACAAATATACAAAACTGCAGGAGTCCGTCCCGAAGTCCAAGACACAAGCCAGCTGCTGTACCTCTAGCCCCGCTGCTCTCCCTCTGAACTCGGACCTACGTTCATTAAATGATAAACGCTGAGAATAATCTCAGTGGTGCTAGGAACACATAACATATAACACATACACATACACATCCAAAGCATTCCATACATACATCATGTAATCGAGCATACGGCACACAGCCAATCAATAAGCACACAGCCCCATACACACGGCAATCTCTGCCTAACCAGACATCCATATTACATCTCACAATAAGAATGCCCGGTCTTACATCCTACCATGCACTCGCCCTCAGTTTGGTGCGTCGCACACTCTTTGCCTGTGCAGGGAGCATCTCACCCCCGTATTACCAATTAACACCTGGCACCTCTCGCACCAGTAGGAGCATCTCACCCCCTAATTGATAGATACCGGTACCTCTCGTACCGCGACACATCGCATATCATCACATCGCCACCCTTATATCATCCCCTCACCATGTTATGCTATGTCATCAATCAATATGCATGAACAAGCCATATAACATGTAAACATGTCAATCCCAATCAATCATCATATAACATAAGCCACGTTCCTTCTCGGAACCAAAGGCCACACACATACGTTCCTTCTCGAAACCCAAATCCGCAATCACAAGCATCCAGTGCAAGAACAAGCATAATCATAGGGAATTCAATCCCCAAGCATCAGTTCTAGGCTTACAGAACCATAGAACCAATGGAAAAGCATGTAGGCAATCAAACCTAACACAAACACCTCATAAAACCATAGCACGAACTAGCACAAACCTGAAGAAAGAAGACTGTCTCTAGCCTGTAATCCCGTCGCTAACCAGCTCTAGCCTCAATCCCACGCTCAAGCCCCTTCTTGTAGCCTAGAATTCCCCCTCCTGGTGTTTTCTTAGGGTTTAGGGACGTTTCAAAGGAAATAACAGATGAAAACCCTTATTTTTCAGCTGTTAAAAAGCCCAACTTAAGTCGCGTACGGCCGTACCACCACCCGTACGCTTGTACCAACCTAAAAAGTCTGACAAACCCAACTTCCTGCGAGCTGCGGTACGGCCGTACCACCCCTTTGGTACGCCCGTACGGCCACCACTCACCTGACAAACCTAAATTCCTGCGAGCTGACATACGGCCGTACAACCCTTTGGTACGCCCGTACGACCTCCAGGAGCCCTAGCCTCCTCAGCTGCCCTGTTCGGTACGACCGTACGAAGCCCCCGTACACCCGTACCACTCTCCAAACTCCTCTCCTCACACTCAAACGCACTCCCTAACCACCTGAAATACCTCCTACACAATCCACACATGCATGTCATCATGCAAACACCCAACACAGATACAAATACACATTATATATGTCATCACGACGCACATACAGTCACAGAATACAAAGCACATACGCAAGCAATCATGTATACATATACGTATACATCCAATCATGCATACGTAGAAATACTAAAACTCCTAGGGGGTCAAAGGGGGTCAAACGCGGATGTAACAATTTATAAATTGAATTATATTAAATTGTATTATGTAAAATTTAATCTATTAATTTTTTTTATAAATTAATTATATTATTTTCATATTATATAAATTTAAAATATGTTAAATTAATTCATATAATACATAAATTAATTATATTAAATATATTATATCAAATCATCAAATTAAATATATATTTAAATTTTATAATATAATTAATATTTTAGACTAAATTGATCCTAAAATTATTATATTTATAAATTAATATATTTCAAATATAATCCATGAATTTAAATTATAAAACAGTATAATAAAATCATTAAATGACAAGATAAATATTAATATTATATGATAAAATAATTAGTTGTAGGTGAAGCACAAAAGCAGTTATCAGTTAACCAGTCAATGTGTGTTATTTTAATTTGTTGCATTAACATTTGACTTATTATACGGAATTAAGACCAAATTTAAATTTAGATTAAATCATTAATCTTTTATAAAAAATCTGTACAGATATTTATAATATTGATAATAATTTAATCTATTTATTTATATTAAATGAAAAATATTCGAGCTACAGAGAATTAAATAAAATGAAATAATAATAATAAGGAGAGGGATATAGACAGAGAGAGAGAAAGTAATTCGATGAATTAGTTGACAGTTAGGGTCCCTCCATTTTTGTCCAGCCTTGCGCGTTATTTTATGGCTTTCTCTCCGATCCTCATGCAACGGCTTCTCTCTTTCCTTCTCAACCAAAATTCAATTTCTTCATTTCTCCTTCGTCTTCCATACGCTTACCTCTTAATCCACAATCCTTTCCACCATTCTCAGACTGCAGCTTTATGCCTTTCTCCGGGTATCCCTTTTGTCTTTTCTTCCTTTACATTATCTCAGCTTTCATGTATGTTCTTATGTCTTCCTTTGTTGATGTTATCGATTGAGAACATCTTAATTTTGGCTTTTGTTTGATACCCGTTTGTTTTCTTTTTTGTATCGTTAACGGTTTATGAGATAATTCTTGTACCGGTGCAACTTGATGTTTGAATTATGAATTATTGATCATTTTGCTTTTCTTTTTGTTGATTATTTTAGTTATTCGTTAATTGGATTTCTGTGAATTTCTTAACAGTTGGACCCCATTTTATTTAAACTTCTTCGATGCCATGTTTGATGGATGATTGTGCCGGCCAGTTTGCTGCAATGTGGGATTATGAAAGACGATGAATTGTACCTCTTTTGCCTGATGCAAATTTTGTGTCTATGTATATTTCATTGTGGAATTGGTTAAAGATGTTTATGATAGTTAATGTATTAGTTTTGAAGATCGTCTCTACCTTTTGATGTTTCTGGTTAAGTTTTGAATTGGAGATGATGCGAATTATGCTACGGAGATTGGTTCACCATTGGGTTAAATGTTGAAAGTTAAGGGCTTGCAGGAAGAGAACTAGCAGCTGCGGGTATTATTTGGTCTATTTGCCGAAGAATTTGCGTAAGAGATGCTAAGGATTCTGGAGGGAGCAAGACTTTTTCTTTTGTAAAAATTCATATGCCTGTTTATGTCAAACATAGAGATTTCTCTGACACGATGACAAGGGAAACTCCTGGTAGCTCAGGACAAGTGTTACATGGTGATAAACTCCAGGTTTTCTATTGTGATAGAGTTGCTGAAGACAGTAATGTAGACGATATTTGTGCACAGACAGGTGAGGATTTTTCTACCGAGTTTTTGCGTGATCGTATTGCTCATAGAAGGGTACAGGAAGAGAAACGAACAGGCCTTAGTAATCATCAGAATCGTAGAATGGTTAATGAGAATCTTCATTCTAGGAAGAACTCTGATGTTGATGCGTCAGGATGTCTTCCCATAACAGGATATGCCGTTGAAACAGGGAATAGGGCATATCCTGATCATGTAAGCAGAAACCAACGCGGGTACAATCCCGGTGGAAAAAAACCTGGTAAAAATACTGGTGAAGCGTATTTTGATCAAGTTAACATTCACACAGTTACTCCTCGAAATCATGTAGGAGAGTTCCCTCTGTCATATGATCCTCGTGGAACTGAAGTTTCTGATAATTCTTTCACTGGAAAGATGAAATTTTTATGCAGCTTCGGGGGAAGGATATTACCAAGGCCAACCGATGGAAAACTTAGGTATGTTGGTGGAGAGACGCGGATTATATCTATTAGGAAAAATATTACGTGGGAAGAACTTGTAAAGAAAACTTTGGCCATCTGTAACCATCCCCATACAGTCAAGTATCAGCTTCCTGGAGAGGATCTTGACGCTCTAATATCTGTTTGTTCCAATGAAGATCTACATCTTATGATAGAAGAATACCAAGAGCTAGAATTGAACGGAGGCTCGCAAAGATTGCGTATATTCCTGATTTCTTTGGTTGAGCCTGATAGCCCAAATTCATTCGAGGGAATGACTTCACAGCATAGTGATGTTGACCATCAGTATGTTTTTGCTCTTAATTGCATGCCAGATGCAAGTCCACATAAGAGCTCCAGCAGCCAAAGTTTGGCAAGCCAACCAAACCAGCTGGCTACTGGTTTAGATTATGCTCCAATATTGCATCGAGACTCCCCTGCATCTGTTTATGCATCGGATAATAAGGATTATAGCCCAACTTCGTCCGCTGTGGCGGGAGCAGTTTCAAATCCTGCTGGTCAGTATTTCAATCCACTTCAGATCCAAGGAACGTCTTTCAGTCCATCTCTTCCTATACCACCAGTTACAATTCAGCAAGATGACCTCAAGAACTCTAACATGCAATTTTCTGGTGATCAACCACATCCTGTGGGTGATGAAAGAATTAATACAGTCTACATGAACAAAATTACACTTGATAATGCCGGTCATCCAAAGGTCTCTGCATATTACAGTAGAATCGCCCAAGAGCCTATTACGCTGATAAACTACGATCATCATAATCCATATCTGCTACAAGCTAATCAAATTAAAAAGCCATCTGAAGTTCCCTCTCACAAGAGAAGCCTGAGTGGAGATTTTCTACCATTTGAACTAAACTTTCGGGATGACGTGACTTCTGATAGACCTAGGCTTAAAGAAATGTCACTTTTCGACTTGCATTTTCAGGAACATGATGTAGGTTCAAAGTACAATTTGGAAGGAAGAACTAAGCCTCTGACATTATGGAATAACGAAAGCGAAGTATCACCTTCGCTGGTATTGTCGAAGTTGTCACAAGGACAAACAATGTGGCAAGAGTTGGTGAATGGGAAACACCAAGCAGGTGACTATGAGGACGAGTGGAGCTTTACAATAGAGAATGCCGACTTGCAGCGAGAGTTATTGAAGAGGGCAGACAGAAGAGTCGCTTTCGATTGTCAAGGCAAGAAAGGATGTGCAGAAAACATGTCAAGTGATAATTCTACCGAGTACAACAACTCACAGAACTCAGAGCACCAATCTATCACAAACCAAGCGAGAGATTCTCAAGAATCTGAAAGTTTTGTATCTCCAAACCGGGCTGATGGTTCGGAGAATTATATAGATAATTCCGTGGAGCCTCGTCAGGGCCACCAAGCTGGCCTGTTTTTCAGGAACCAAGGGGCTACCAGAGATCAGCAGCATGCCACAACAGAGAGAAAAGGTAGTTACCAATTTTTGGATGTCTTTGCTGAACGTCATGCTCCACCTCAGGCATCCTGTAATCAAAAGCAAAAGGTCCAGAATTTTGTAAGTATAGCTCTCTCTTTGTAGGAAGTTTGTGGCCAATCTAAGCTTAAACCTGCATGAGTGACTGCTTAAATTTTAACAGGCTTTTCAGGTTCAGAAATCAGTCACGGATGCTGCTTCAAGTAAATTGTTTTTTTGCTACGATGAAGACGCAGTGAACAACCCTGGAAACAGTGCTGTTAACTTAAGCATCAGGGGAATTTCAGACCGTTCAGATAATCGCCATGATAACAAGGAGTTGGAATTAGTTGTGATTGTTGAAGATGTTACCGGAACCACGCCTCCTGATATCCCCTTGGCTTCAAGAATAGTTCCACATGTGGAAGAGGAAGCGTCCGATGCATCCCCATCTCACATTGACACCGAGGCGGAAACCTCGACTCACGGATCTGAATCCGAGGTAGCATTTTTATCTTATATCTATACAAATAATTTATATGATCTATAATTTATCTTTTAGATTTTAACATTTTATCTTATTTTCTTAGGATGCAGAAGCTGATGGCAGAGATACAGATGAATCTATAAGTGATGCTGCGATAGCCGAAATAGAAGCAGGCATCTATGGTTTGCAGGTCTCGACTATTATCCCGTTACATCGTCTGATTTACTTCAGCTTCCTTGTTTATCGTATTAACTGTTTTGTTCCTGGGCATTGTGTAAAAGAAAAATCCTTCTTGGATCCATTTATTTTTCTGCATAAAAGTATGCGTCTGAATCCAACTCTGCAAAAACATTTGGATCGTTATGCTACTTTTTGGACACATTTCACTGTAAACACAGATTTCAACAAGAAATTCAAAACTGTTAAATTTGGATTTAACCAAAATTTCATATTCAGAAGCTTATTTCATTCCGAAAGAGAAGATTAATGGTTTATTTTAACTGGTTACTGTGTATGCTAACATGCAGATTATAAGGAACAGTGATATTGAAGAATTGCGGGAATTAGGATCTGGAACATTTGGAACTGTTTCCTATGGAAAGTGGAGAGGCACTGATGTTGCTATTAAGAGGATTAAAAAAAGTTGTTTTTCTGGAAGATCATCTCAGCAAGAGCGATTGGTTCGTCCCTCAACCCTTAAAACTTTCAATTTATTCTTGGCCATATATCTTAACATTTCAGAGTTCCCATTGAGGGAAGACACAATAGTATTACAGGGAAAAAGAGGACTCCATCTAAGTGAATTGTAGTTGACTTAAGCATAGACTTGTCGGTGAACGTGCTACTTCTTGGAGCAGGGTCACAGAATCTTTCTTATTTCTGAACAGATTAAGGACTTCTGGAGAGAGGCACAGATCCTATCAACTCTTCACCATCCAAATGTGGTAGCATTTTATGGTGTAGTCCCTGATGGACCTGGGGGAACAATGGCGACTGTAACCGAGTATATGGTGAATGGATCACTGAGGCATGCTTTGCAGAAGAAGGACAAGTGAGCCAAAATAGACCACATATGTTTCGTTTCCCTGTACGCTTATTACGTTGTAAACTTACGGAGTTTTTATCCTGCAGAGTACTTGATCGTCGTAAAAGGCTTATAATTGCATTGGATGCTGCTTTTGGCATGGAATATCTACACCTGAAAAATATTGTCCATTTTGATTTGAAGTGTGACAATCTGCTCGTGAATTTGAGGGATCCACAACGACCCATATGCAAGGTAGTAGATTGTAGAAAATCCTTTTGTTTTCTTTTATATTCTAAGATTCATAGGAAAATTTGATTGGTACAACAGTCATATCTATGCAAAGCATTGCCAAGAATCATTTGCCGAAGTTATCTTCCTTCCAGGTTGGAGATTTCGGATTGTCGAGAATTAAACGCAATACACTAGTATCTGGTGGGGTTCGTGGAACCCTCCCTTGGATGGCGCCAGAATTACTTGATGGCAACAGCGATCGGGTATCTGAAAAGGTACGGACTTTTCATACCATCCATGATTTTCCATCAATATATTGTACAGTTTAAGCATATTAAAATTGAAAGGATCACTGCATTTTGCAAACAGCATTTGAGATTCTTTTCTGTAACAGGTTGATGTTTACTCATTTGGTATTGCCATGTGGGAGATCTTGACCGGCGAGGAGCCATACGCCAACATGCATTGTGGTGCTATTATAGGTAAACTTCTGATTGGTTGCTAACTCTGTTTTCTTTTCACTTTCTGTTACTTGAATTTTTCTCCACAGATTTCCACCAGGTTTCATTTCCTTGCAACTCTTTAATTTAATGCTTTTTCTTTGCATATTTGTCGTTAACTTGATCCCCAGAAAAAGAAAGAAAACAGATCTTAGAGTTCTGAATTGTTTTTGAAGGTGGAATTGTGAGTAACACACTTAGGCCTCCTGTACCAGAACGTTGTGATTCTGAGTGGAGAAAGTTAATGGAAGAATGCTGGTCTTTCAACCCAACATCACGCCCATCCTTCACAGAAATAACAAACAGGCTGCGTTCCATGTCAATGGCCCTCCAATCTAAGCGACGAAATCTTGCAAATAGATGAACGCAATTGGAGAAAGAAACAACACACCCGTTTACATGTAAAAGGTTAACTAGGAAAATGTTCATAAATTCATAGCTGACTTGTTAAGGTTTACGCAATTTGGCACAGACGATGGCCATAAAGCAAGAAACTTGTAGATGAAGAAAGACGAAAATAATCCTGAAATTCTTTATCCAGCTTTAAGCATCAGAACGAACTGTTTATTCTAATACTTGGAAACTGTAACATGCAAATGAGTGTTCTTCAAAGTTCTCTTCAGATTTCATTTACCTTTTTCTAGTAGACGACAATTGTATAGTTTGAAATTTTTGTTATGTATATAGCCATTTCCCTGTGGTAATTCCAGGGCTCATCAGGAAATGTTTAACTTTTAATTTTGTTTTTAGGCCTTCTTTCCTTATCAAAGCCAACACGTTGGTTGACTGTCTTCAGAATTGATTACAGCAGCCGAAGATATCTTCGACCCTGATTATTTCAATGTAAATGATGATTAAATATTATGTCAAACTATCACCCAATTCAAATACGAAAAGTAATTAACTTGAGGTCCGAACATTCTTCCTCTCTTTATGATCTCAATTGCATTGCATGATCTAAGTATGTATTTTTCTGCAGAAATACATCACCAAACTGCAAAATCTCCTTAACATGCTTTCTTTTAAGACAAACAATTTAAAAACTAAAACACAACAGAATGCATGAAACTAACTCTTGTCGTGTCCCGACATGAAGAGATTTGCGCCAGAGGGAATCAAAACATGTTTAAGTAAAGCAAACAGGAAAATCCAAAGCTAAACTGCTTAATAAATCTGTAATCAAGTTAGCTTGAGTAAATAACTTGAGCCAGCCAATGTTTAATCTTACTTAATTATATAAATATATCTAGATTTCCAAAGTTATATTCCATTGTTCTTTTCAAAAAGCCAAGTATGATTGTGGAATTTATTACAAAGACTTCATTTCATTGCGAAAGCAGACCGAATGAGCAAGAAGGTTCTGTAGGCAGGTTTTCCACTCAGTTTTCTTGTAATTAGGTACCCTTTTGTGAATGGAAACATCAACCACAGTGTGATGAAAACACTTCCAAAAATGCTTAAATTCTTGAACTTTCCTTGATTTGACCATGATGTGAAGTTGTCAACCATGTCTATTTTCATTTTATTTCATTTTTATCAGAATATATGCATTCATTAACCCTGGAACACATGCTACTTTATCAGATATTTAAGATGGGATGGAGGCTTTATCTTATCCTCATCCTTGTAAATATCCTAACATTTGGAAAACAAGCACAAAGCTTTAACACCTTTGGCTAATCTTATTATAGACAAGCAAGAGCAATCCTTGAAGAATGACATGGAAAAAAACACCATGGACAGCCATTGACATAAGACTTTAATGCAACAGATGAGTCGAATTAATCAACAAATTAATGCCCACCATCACCAACGACGATTCCAAGTAAAAACACTTGTTGGACAATGACTAGTTTTCCTATTTTTTTTTCAATTATTCTTTTGATTATGCTTGGCAAGTTGCAACCTTTTGATGAAATAATCAAATGATGTGTGATGGAGTTAGAAGATGTGCCATCATCCACTCATAATCCCCCATTCTGCAATTCCCTTAATATGGGTTTTCTTTCATTTTCCAAACAAGCAATGGTTGGAAACCGTAGTAGAGGCCAATCGTCTATTCTGTATTTTGATCATATGATTCTGTCTACCAATTATATAAGCTCGCCAATGCTTTTGCCGCAATCTTGTCCGCCATCAATTTCTTTGGTGCATGAAATTAATTCGCATATGTATTGTCAATATCCCTACCCCAACCGTCCACACCATTCCCTACTTTTTATTTATTTATTTCGAGTAAATTAGAGTTCAATTAATACGAATATATTTAATTAATATGAACATTCAAAAATGAATATATAAAATAAAATGAATAATTAAATATATATATATATATATATATATCTTAATTTCATATTATATTTAACAAACAAGAATAACTCACTTGTATCCGAAACAAATGATATAAATCTTTATCGAAAATAAATATAAAAAATGTGGATATGTGGGTGGAAATCATTGGTGTAAAAATTGGAATGAGATAGCTGAAGAAGCATCACACTATGGAATATTTTAATACATCATATTTGGCTTCGGCGTTGTCAACTCAGTCTTTTCCTTTTTTTCTTTTTATTGAAAAAAAAAAAGAATTACAAAATAAAATAAAGAAAATGTATTTCAAATGGTCAGCGCTTTGGGGAAAGATAAAAAGTGGACGACACGTCACCACTACCCCTCTCCTTTCAATTTTCTCCTCCAATTTAATTGCAAAAATCCTCCTAATAAATATCTTTTTTTTTTATTAATATTGAATATAACTTGACGTTTACTATAACAGATACTTTCCAAAATCCTATTTTTTTGTTTATACAACATTAAAAAAGGAAAATTTGAAAATATAAAAATATATAAAAAATGATCACTAAACAACTTATTTTTTCAAACTACTCTTAATAATTACAAATAATCATATAATTTTTGGCAAAAATTATAGCAATTATTGAAATAATATAAGGCTTTGTTTGGTATTAGTATAATTTTTATAATATTTAACAAGCTGACGTGGATAAGCAATAGACAACTAATCATGTAGGGGTTTTGAACTTCAACGTAATTGACGTGGAACTGCACTCAAATCTAATTGATAGTATTATTATAATATGGTTTTCAATCCAAATTACCCATTATTATGGAACATATATATATATATATATATATATATATATATATATATTATATATCCCACCAAATGTAACCTAAATACATGTAAGCCCTAGCAATAATAGCATGGAATTCGAAAAATCTATAATTATGTTTTCAATTCTAAATTATATTTAAGAAAATGATATCAAGTGGTCAAACCTCCTCCTCAACTTCTTAATACTTATCTTACTGACACACCAAGTATAAAGTCAACATTAATTGCTTGCCCTAATATTAGTATTAGATGTCTAAAATAGGAAAACCAAGGCATCATTATATCTTGTCTTAGGTATATATCATTTCACTGATTTTTCTCCCTTTTTTTTTAAAGAAAAAAACAACATCGGTAACACATCCTTTATCATAAGCAATAGGAAACAATAATTCATCAAAAAAAATAGTAAACAATAATACTTGCGTTTACCAAAGCTCCCATGTGTGTTGGTCCTAAAATTGACACGTCTGTCATAATATAGCGAAAGGAAACTATATGGAAGATGATGATATGCGAGCATATCTTTGGTGTTCTCAGCTGTTGCATTAAAAATTTCAGCACCCCATTAATGACAGCCATCCCTTTGTTTCAGAAACACATATCTCCAAAATATAGTATATTATTATTATACACTACAAAATATATAGCATGTTATATACATTTGTCACACGCACAGATGTCAAGTTACAATGGGTGCAATAACACGTACATATACATATAGAGAAAGCATATGTTGTACCTGTATAGATACGATTTTATCTTTTCATTGATGAAGCTATCTACTTTATACAAATTACAATTCAAAGGGTTTCGTATCGTATACTCTGCATTGATCGAGGGTTAAGACAAAGCTTGTCCTCTGAATTCAGTTTCACTGACGAATGTGCCATGGAACCCATAAGGCACTCTGGCAGGCAACCTGACAGAAGCAATTTGCTCCATGTTTAATGCATTCACTATCACCAACTCGGACCTTTCTTTTTTCTCGTCTCTAACAAAACCCATTATGTACCCTTCTCCTTCGTCACTTGCTTTGCCTACTTTACCCACATTTCCATTTTCATTTTTAGCCACGAAAAATGGCTCCCCACCATACCTTCCTTCGCCATATGTAAATTTTGTCACTTCCCTTGTCTCCAAATCAACCCTAGCTATACCACTGCACTTTGGCCATGGTTCTGCTATTGCCAAATATATAAACCGGGTTTTCTCACCCAGTAGTTTCCGGTTTATTTGACCTGCTTCTAGGTTCATTCCCGTGACTATGGCATTCCGAGTTGACTCCCCAGTCCTCATGTTTAACCGAATTTCCGATAATTCGCTGGAAATTGGTGTCTCGTTTTCATTGAAGATGGAGTCGGGTGGGCTCATGCATGACCCGATAACAACTATAATTTTATCACCATTGTTGGAAGTTTCCTCCCATGAATTCCACAAATGGAAGCAAAAGCAATTTAGTACGTCAAACCATTGAATACCTGATTCATCAACGCCATCTTTCGGCAAAATTCCAAACCTTGAAGTCTTGTTTTTGTCGTATATTACGGGTGACCCGCCCCGAATCATCTCTGATAACTTGAAAACCACTTGATGATCTGGTATCACTACAAAATTCCTTGTGACCGCAAAGTCATGAATCATTGTTGGCTGATCCAAGGTTATGTTCAAGTCACGTGACTTTTTTCCAAATTTGTCGAACTTGAAGTACTTCAAGTACGGCTTCTTTATTACGTTGTAACTCAGTGCATGCAGTTCACCTGTCACCGGGTCCACCTTAGGGTGTGCAATCATTGGACAATCGAGTTGATCATGAAAGCTAAACCGGTGGACCGTCTCAAGATCACCATCACCCTTGATTCTCACATGGTAAGGAAGATCATCCTCCGACATAGCCAACAACCGACCGTTGAAATAAACCAACCCAGCATTTGCCACGCCTGTGCCACGTGATCCATCCACAATGCCAAGACCTACTCGACCCATGAACAACATAAGCCGAGCCAAACCTAATTGTCCATGCAGCTCACTGATCGGCTTAGGAAAAATTGACCTACCCAATGCGGCTTCTTGCTCGAGCCGGCTTGTACGAGTGAACCTGCAGCAGTAACTGGCTTGGTTTTCACTTCCCAAGGTAACTGCATGAATCATACCATCACCATCAAATAAGTGATGTCCACCTGTCGGTGCGTAAGCTGGATTACCGCCGTTTCGCAAGTAAACGCCACGTAAGCAGTCGGGAATATGGCCATTGACTTCAAGACCATGATGAACCGGACACTCATGGACCGGCGAGAAATTACCTGAAATTTGGACAGCTGGGTCAACGGTTTTTGGAAGTAAATGGTTCTTTTCCAAGGGTAAAATAAATGAACATTCTATTGCATCTAAAACTGAAGCTGCGAGCTTCTGAATTGGGTTCAAATCAATCGGGTAATCAGTCTTTTGGGTCGATGGTGCGAACGCAGGATGTGGTTCTAATAATGGTGGCGGAGGTAGCAGCGGAGTAAGGGGGGACAGAGGAAGTTTTGTGAGAGTTTTCTTGGAAGGGTTAACGAGGAGTTTGGAAGCGACTGGAGCTTTGGAGTAATCTCTCTGATAGGCATATATGGAAGAAGTGGCGGTAGAGAAAGGAAGAGAGGCTTGCATGGTTAGAAAGAGGAGAAGGATAGATTGATATGGGAGAAAATGGACTGACACGGGTTTATATAAAAGTAGAGAAAAAGTGTTGGGTGATAGGAGCTACTAAGCTGGCTAAACCAAGGAATAGACACGTGGGTAGGGATATGGATGGAGGAATCACCTTGATACCATATTTAATTTCCTTTGCATACTTAATTTAATTAACAACACATAAATGCTCTGCTATCCAATTCCGAGTACTTTGCGAGCTCAAAAAAATAAATATATTGAAGTTCTTCCAAAGTAATCAACACATGATAAATGTATTCCACGATCTAATTCACTTATTAACGGCCTTATCATTTACTATATATATATACACACACATATATATTGTAATCAAGGGAATTAATGGATGATGTAATCAAGGGAATACGCCATTAGTGATGCTAATTAAGGGTATAATACAAAAACTCAAGAAATGTTATCGCTTCATTTTCACGTCATAGAAGCATAATGATTCTTACCGAACACGTGTGTTTTATGCTACTGAAATATCAAAGTTATCATGGCACAATAATGGGGAGGAAAAAGTAAAATGAACTTGCAATGAATATACATTGTATGCAGTTCCTCGTTGATTGATGTTCAACCCAACACCATCTGTCGCTACAAGATATTAAACATTCGGTGATAGACCTAATTCATCGCTAAATATTAGTATTTCATCATTAACGAACATTACTATTCATTAGTAAAATTTATTGATAAAATTATTAAGCTGATAACACCTTATTCGTTATGATTTTTTATCAGTAATCTTCAGATTTATATACTCTTAGAAAAACGGCATTGTTTTATTTGTACATAAAGTTCTAGCTTGACTTAGAATTTGCTGGAAGCCTTGCGAGATTTCAGGTGGCTCATCTTAAGAGAATACGCAGACAATATAGTCTTCAACTTGCAAAGCTTATGGCAGGGGGTTGCTTTCGAGATGCTATTGGTCATTGGCTAGAAGAGATTGGTTACGAACATTGCATCACACAGGAGCAGGGTTAGGAGGGATTCACCAGGGTTCTGCTTTAACTCAGAGATTGGATTTTGTGGCAACTATTTGTAGACTTGGTAATATCCCTGTGCCTACAACCTTATATAACGTAATTCCAATTTAATTTTTTTAATTTTCAAATTTAAGTTTTTATTGGATTACACTACCATATATATATATATATATATATAGTTATTCACTATACCTTGACAATATTTCTCTAATTAATAATATATATTTTATATAGATATATCTACATTAATGTATAAATTTATAAATCAATTAATGATATCAATAACATATTATCATTATAAAATTAACTATACAAATTATTTTATAAGATTTTAAATACTATTAATTTTTTCAAAATCAATTAATGGTAAGAAATACACATATCATAAGATAATTGATATAAACTTTATCAACAGACTAATCAATATAGTAAATAATATTTAATAAAATTAAATATATATTAATTGATCTAAAAATTTAAAATTATATTCATTTAAAAAAATTTTATGAACACAATATCTCACATTTATTTTAATAGTATTTTTATTTATTAAATAATATAATATATTTATGAATTTAAAAAATAAATATGTATGATTTATTTTTTTTTTATATTAAGTTGAAAGATAAATTACTAAAGCAGTGCTATTAAAAATTAATTTCTAAAGGAATCATTGGACCCATTATAATTAGTAAATTGATGAAGATATTATACAAGATAAAGTTGTATACACCAAAATGATTTCAGCCACAGTGTCTTCTGATGTCATATATGTATTAAAAAAATTAATAAATTTTTAAATTATTTTTTATTTTAAAATTTGTATATTAAAAATCGTGAAATTATATTAATGCATAAATGATGTATATTTTTTTTATAATTAATGAATAATTTACGACTGAAAATAGAAATGAGATTAATGGAAAATTTTATATTTTCTTTTTAATTAATGAATAAAATTTAAATTTGTTAATACCATTGTATTGATTAATATAATTTTTGCAAATTTTAATACTTAATTTTTAATAAAAAAAAGATAAGTATTTATTAACTTTTTAATTAACAAATTATCATTCAAAATATCTCAAAAATGTTAGTGAGACTCTATAAAAGGAAAAAGAGAGAGAGAAACCGGCATGCTTTGAATCTGGGTGAAAGGTGAGTCGATGTGTAATAGAAAACGGTGATGCAAAAGTACACGTGACAGTGCACGTGGAAAGGCCCTACATATATGGGACAAATTGACGTGTAAGTGAGCTCAATTTCCAAGCCATGGTTAGGCTCCTCGGCTTGTCTTCTTCTCCTGCATTTTTAATGGACATCGGTGCCCCTTTTCCCGGTACATCTTATTTCAAGTATCATGTTCCAAGTCGCAGTGCATGAATACATGCATATCATTTCTTTTAAGAAATTATACATCATAGGTTAGAAATTGTATAGTATAATACCGGTAATCATAATAATAATATATAAATGACATGATAGTTAGATATTAATTAAATAAATAAATAAATAGTATGATAGTTATATATGATTTATGAGCATAGTCATCAAAGTAAAAATAGTTTTGAGTAGGTTACAATTGGCCTTTATTTTTTTACATTCTAACAGAATCTTTAATTTTTATGAATTATTATCAATATTAGGTGATCTAATTTCCAGATGTTTAAATACTGCTATTTTACTTCCTCTAAATGAAACTATTTTTATTAAATTAAATATCAAAATATTTTGTTACACTATTATATTTTAATATTTTTCAGCTATATTTTATAATTTTTATGTTTAATTTTTTATATCTTTTATATAATACTTTGCATTAATTTTACATGATTTCATTGTAATCTTTTTTTATATCATTTATGTTTTGATATGTTGAATAGCCATTCATTCTAATGAATTTCCTTCATTTTATATTATTTTTTGATTTACTCAAATTAAATATAGATATACTGTATTCGAATAAATTATTGCACTCTGTATTTCTCACAAGACAACACTCAACTCAGGATTGCTTGTTAATTAAGCAAAACTGTATATGAGAACAGTAATCAAAACACAGCAATGAGACAAAGATGACCAAAACTTATGAATATACATAGGATCATGTACAAGAAATAAAAAAGTGGATACATAGGATGTTTGAAATACCTATTGACTTGCTATTGATACACGTGCTGAATTGCAAACGTGTCGAATGGGGAGCCATAAACACACGTGGGATAATTACGTGCATGCCCCCCCCCCGCCCCCCCCAAACGTTTTCAAATTTGTCCCTTAGTCAACAGCTTATATTAGCTTTAATATTATGCTTTAGAAGAAAATAACTATCTGATCATTAGAAAGATAATATGAATGGAATAATAATTATGGGATTTTGAGGTTGATCATGAAATACTTTGATAAATATAATATGATAAAGTTTATATCTGGATTGAATGTATTATAAAATTAAGATATATATATTTTTTAATATTAATTAATTTGAAAAAAAATTAATAACACAGCATGCAAATGAATTGGACCTTCAGATTTATATACCTGCTGCTGTAAACTCAACTCTCAAGTAGAGAGTTCATGCAGGATTTTGTTTGTTTCAAGGAAGAGTCAGCAAGGAAGGGGCCGTGGAGGTAAGATGGATTGGGCCAAGGATTTCTTGGGCTCTTTTACCATTCCAAGACAAAGTTTGACATTAAGAACACGGTCAGTTTTCAGGCCATATTGCCGAGAAATCTACGCCAGAAAGTTTCGAGGTTTTCTGTTAGTTTTTGTTCTTTTTTCCCCTGATGTGTATACATGTAAATGTAAAGTTCCCTAGTTAAACTCCATATCTTTTCAGCCCAGGTATGGATGGAAGTGTACCAGACGTGCAATGATAATGGAAGTTTTCTTCCTTGGAAGGAACAGCAAGCCTACATGGTTTTCTAAGGAAAGCTGCAATATATAGATATATAACCATGATTAGCATGGATGAAGAAGAAGGTGACGACATGGAAGCAATTGGGCCGGTAAAACTACAAGCAATCGTGCAAAGACAGCCCAAATTTTCCCTTTTCCTCATAAAGAAGTTGTAGTTTTGTAATTTCCCTTTTTTCTCCAGGGGTATCTATATGAAGTCCAAAAGTGAAGAAAGAAAGACTACCGGCCATTAACAGTTAGGGATTTGTTTGCTAGTTTTAACAGGTACGTTAACCTGCTGATATCTGACGTCTGAACCACAAATTGTTCCAGGAGATATATTAATCACTGATAAGATGGTAAAATGGACCCATCCTTGATAAATTATATATGATAACAGGTTAATAACGTTTAAAAATTCAAAATGGTTTTGAATACCAAGCATTCCATTCATTTAATAAATGAAATACAAGGGACCTAGGCAGAAAAAACAACCATCATTTAATTAAAATTCGTTGTTGATAGATTGTTAATCAATGAGATTGTATGTTTGATTCCTTTGCAATGAAATTTCATCAAGAATTATTCTATATGGATAGATTGCACCATGCTTTATTCCTATATCCCTTCTCCAAATGCATTGCTTATTTTATGCCACACTACTCCTTTTTCTTGTCCCATTCCTCTTGTCATCCATTCATTTTATAGCATCAATGCAAATAACTATAACCCATATGCAACTTCTCCTCTAATATTATATAATCATTAATAATATTATATTATATATTTTATTATAATAAAAATATAAAATTGATGTTTTTAAAAATTAATTTTAAGGATAAAAGAGGGGGAGTGGCATGCAAACTACCAGAGCCCGACTTCCAAAGAATATAACGACAAAAAACATTTACCCCAAAGATTACAAATGCCATAGACAATGGTCAAGAGGACAAACCAAGGAGCCCACACGTGCTCTCCATTCACCTCCTTGTTTGTATTTATCTCATACAAAAAGAAAAAACAACGTTAATTTCATCATTACAATGTTATCAATTCAATTACTATAATGATCATTTTTTCATGCATTAAATATTTAATCCTACGCTTCACATAATGATGAAAATTCTTCATTTCTTTTTATTTAATATATTTTTATAATTTTTATGAGATACAATAATCACCATTTATATTATTATTCTACTAAACAACATATTAGTGCAAGTTGAAAAGGGTTATTTTTTTTCTCTCATGCATGGTGAGCTCATTATAAATTCATGCTAATCAATTGATTTTTTTGAAAAAAAACTCCTACCCATGATTATAAATGTTATGATTGATTTATCATTATATATATATATATATGACAACATTATATAATTGAATTGTACGTCCTGTCTCATAATTTGTCCAACCTTCATTCATGTTCCTGCTCCGAGAATACATTAATTAATTTCTCCTCCAACAACACCCATATCTTAAATATTGATTCTCTCCAGCCTTTTACCTCGACAAGAGTGAACTTGATTCGGTACACAAACACCACATATAAACACTTCTTTCTTGTCTGAAAATACATACCTTGCCTCGCTAGCTTGTCTGAAATGAATCTTGAATCCTACCCTCCTGTATTTCGCCAACTTAACACCATAAACAATAAAGCTACACACGTTACGGAAGATATCCATGAAAAAATCGATCTTGATCATCACGATCATGATCCACTTCCCCTGATAGATCTTCAGTGTCTCGATCTTGCAAAGCTTGAAGAAGCATGTAAAGATTGGGGACTGTTTTGTTTAGTAAATCATGGAATTCCCTCAACTCTTTTCACCCAACTTCAAGATTATGCCAGGAAACTCTTCTCCTATTCTTTTGAATGCAAAAAACAATCGACTAGTACCATCCCATTCTCCTACTTTTGGGGTACCCCTGTGCTTAATTCTAGTGGAGCTAGTCCTTTGCAGAATATTAACTGGGTCGAAGGATTCAACGTTCCTCTCAGTCAACTTTCTCAGTTTCAAACCGATGATCCCATGCTTGGCTGTTTCAGGTACGTACAACGTTCATAAACCCTTCTTTCCTTTTCCTTTTCCTTTTCTTTTTCCTTTTCAGTTTTCGGCTGATTGTTTTGTACTTTGTCATAGATTTCTGATAGTAGGCAAAGGAGGATTTTGTACGTATTGATTGGATTGTCTAGACTTTATTGTTTTCCGTTTGACAGAATGAAAAGAAAGATGTGAATGCGAAACCAAGAAATAAACTGAAAGATGTGAATGGTCAGCCTCAATAACTTTTCTCACTGTAATTAGCGTCACACCATTGATGGGTCTCCACTCCAATAATTCAACCCAATATTTTCCCATTGTCCTTCTGGTTTTGTAAAGATATAGATCTATCACCCGTGATATATATATATATATATATATATATATGTTATATGATTTGATCAAGGGTGGGATCTGGGATGAGAGGTTTCGGTCAACACGACAACAGGTGGGTTTTATCTTAGTTGGTAATTCAGATTGTGGGTCCCCTATACATATTGAGTTTATTATAAAATGTCAATACCTAATATATAATATGATTGCGATGCCCTATAACGTTAATTAATAAATATGTATGATAAAATTAATTTTAAAATGATATGAATAGTATATTTGATGTATACATCTGATATACAATTATGTATATAATTATAGAGGTTCATTATCAATAATAAAAGTATCATCTTCAAGTATATACATCATATTTCTATTAAATTTAAAACATAAATATATAATAGCTTGTTAAACTTTAAAAATGATTACCACTACCTTATCTTTTATCTTTTATTGTGATTATGATATATCAAATCTCCCCTTAAAAATGATAAATCATTCTAGTTATGGCCAGAAAAGAAAGATCAAGAAACTTCTATTCGCAGCTCTTGATAAGAAGAAGGTTCTAAAGTATTCTCCTTTTAATGGTCTTTGCATCACATGCTGTCTTCTTGATAAAGTCGATAAGCACTTTCGAGGGAAAAAACAACTGCTTTGGGCCACTTGCATGCATCCTTCGAAGGAAAGATTAATGTTCATGATGCCATCATCAACATTCTTCCAAGATATTTGTTTTTCTTAATTTACAAGGAAAGATTAATGATGATGGGTACTGCTATGTTATTCACTTTATTCTATTTCGCTATATATGTTGTCCACTAGACTTGCATTGGAGGAATATGGAAAGCACCTGGCAAGCATTGCAACAAGCATCTTCGAAGCAATGGCAGAAATCCTGAATCTGAACCCTGCTAAAGCCAAGTCTTACTTGTCAGAATCGACTGGATTTATACGCATTTATCGGTACCCTCGATGCTCCATGGCGGCCAATGAAACAGTAATGGGCATGGATGCTCATACGGACAGTTCAGTGCTTTCTATACTAAATCCCTCACAAGTTGGCGGACTTGAACTCTTCAAGGATGATAAATGGCTCCCCGTCGATCCTATTCCTAATACACTGATCATCAACCTTGGAGATATGATGCAGGTCATTACATCACATCATATCCTGGTTCTCTTTTTACCACACATTCTTTCATTTGTTTTTCTTGAAGGTCTTTATTTAAATAGGTCGAACAAATCAACCAACTCAAAAAGAATTAATCTAAGGCTTCTAATCATTCTAACACTACATGATGAAAATTACGCTGTTGGGTGCATCAGGCTATAAGCGATGATGAATACAAGAGTGTGAGACACAGAGTGAAAACGAATGAATACGAAGAGAGATTGTCAATTTGCTACTTTGTATTCCCAGCTGAAGGAAGTGTGATTCAAAGCTCAAAATACAAGCCCTTCACTTACAAAGATTTCCAAGAGCAAGTCCAGCAAGATCTGAAGACCGTTGGACATAAAGTTGGCCTCGACAGGTTCAAGCAAAATCGTCATCAGGCTGTAGGTAATTAATGCCTTCTTTTTCTGTTTTCTTGTCGAAAACAGAGCCAGCAAGCTGAGAAAAATTGTGGATCAACTTGCTACATGAGAAATTATATAATCAAAAAGTTATTTGGGTTTCCAGTCATCTACATGTTTCGTCGTACAATTTTTTTGGGCGAGTGATAGACTAATAGCAATGGAGGAGTTCTGCAAGAGGGTAAAACATGCAGGCAAAGAGTTCTAAATCTAGTGCGCTAACTCGATGCTACACATGTCCAAGTGCATGTGAAAGTTCAAATAAAGAAAACAAAAATGTGAAAAATAATTTAATGAGTTTTAAAAAATAAAAATAATAAATAATTATTGTTTAACTATATTAGAGTTACGGTACGTGTCATTAGTATAAATTATTTGACTTATTATTTATATTATTTTATATAATATTTTTAAATTCTAGTTAAATATTATTATAATATATACTATTAAATTCATTATAATATATAATTTTAATCTTAATAAAATTCTATTATAATACATAATTTTATTATTATATATATCATTTGAAATTGCATTATAAAATATAACTTTAATTCTTATAAAATTATATTATTCTACATAACTTTTATAATATAATTTTTATCTCTTTATTTCACTTAACTTTTATAATATAATATAACTTGTATCTCTGTATTTCACTTAACTTTTATAATATAAATTTGAAAAATTAAATAACATAAAAAAATTTTATAATTTTATTATAAAAATTAGTTATTATAAACTGAAACTTTAATTTTAGATGATTAAAATAAAATAAAATTATTTTAACAAATTTAGATTTTTTAATAAAATTCTATTTTCTTAAAATTAATTATTTATGTGTTGATTTTTTAAATAAAATTATAATAATGAAAATTAATTTTAAAGAATTAAATTATTAGATGATAAAAATAATTCGTATTTATATTTGATTTTAAATAGAATTCTTAGATAGAAATTACTTGTTATAAATTAAAATTATTACTATTAAATAATTAAAATAAAATTAAAATTAATTTTAATAAATTGAGAAATAAGAGTAAAACTATCATTTTACTTATTCTTATTTTATCTTGTAATATTAGTATTATTTAAAAATTTAATAGAAGTATATCATTTTATTATAAAAATTAGTTATTATAAATTAAAATTATTAATTAATTTTAATAAATTTAAATTTTTAATAAAATTTTATTTTCTTAAAATTAATTAATTTATGTGTTGGATTACATAAAATTTTATTGTAAAAATTAATTTTAATAAATTAAACTATTAAATAATAAAAATAATTTATATTTAGATTTGTTTTTGAATAAAATTCTAAAATTAGTTATTATATTGTAAAATTATTACTGTTAAATAATTAAAATAAAATTAATTTTAATTTTAATAAATTTAAAGGAAATGATCAAACAATTATTTTATTTGTTCCCTTCTCTTTTTATAATATTAATTAAAAATTCAAGAAATATACTACATTAATTTATTTTACTTGATTTTTATAATATAAATTTAAAAAAGTTAAATTATATGTTAATAATATGAGATAAATTTTAACTTTAATAAATACTTTATATTTTTAAAAATAATCATAAATAATATTTTCATTTATAAAAATTAGTTATTATAAACTAAAGATTATTAAAATAAAAAAAATTAATTGTAATAAATTTAGATTATATAATAAATTTCTTTTAACACTAATCATTTTAAATGTTTCTTTTTTATGTAAAATTTGATAATAAAATTTAATTTTAACAAATTAAACTTTAGATAATAAAAATAATTCATATTTATATTTGATTTTTAAAAGAATTTTTAGATAGAATTTAGTTGTTATAAATAAAAATTATTACTATTTGAAATCCCTACAATTGCTGGCAACACGTGCGGTTTATAGTGGTTCGGCAAACTCTTGCCTACGTCCACTTTCTCCTAAGTCTCTACTTAGGATTCCACTAAAAATTCAATCAATTACAACAAAGGATTCACAAATGAATCCAATCCCCAGTGTTTTCAAGGCTTACACTCTAACCTTTACAATATCAATCCTCATACACAACTCAAATACACAATAATCCCCAATGGATTATTCTCACACCAAACCCACAAAGATTACAATAATATACAAAGAGCAAATGTAGAAATAAGCTCAAAACTTACTTGTTAAGGAGGAATCTTCTTCTTTAGTGGCTTTGAGAGCAATCCCTCATCTTTTATCTTCCTCAACTCCTTGCTTGAGAGTTATCTCATGTGTTAGGAGTTTTCCAAGGAGCACATCCCTAGATAGAACTTCCAAATCGTTAGCTTCTTCGATAGATGTTACTCGAGCCTCCCAATACTTTTTCGGTAAAACTCACAAGATTTTATTGTTGATGTCTTCTCTTTGGTACACCTTGCCGAGCTTTATTAAGCCATTCACTATCACCATAAGCTGGTTGTACATTTCCGAAACTGATTCTCCTACTTTCATCTTGAACAATTCATACTCATATGTGAGTAATTGAATTTTCTTGTTCCGAACTTGGTTGGTTCCTTCATGATGTGTTTCTAAGGCAATCCAAACTTTCCTAGCTGTGACACAATGAGATACACGACCATATTCTTCACGACTAATAGCACAATAAAGCATGTTCATCACTTTCTTATTATTGCAATTTGCATTCTTCTCTTCAAGTGTCCAATTATCTCTATCCTTGAGAGAGACAACTCCTTCAATTGTGATTGTAGGTGGAGAATA
>CANYBF011683171.1:0-16939 GCA_948192965.1 Dalechampia spathulata | reverse complement strand
TAATATACATTCTAACCTCTACTTTCATATAGAATATCATGTTTAACATATCTAATCATTTCATTTCACTTATCAATTTCATTCTAAGACATCATTAGGACCACCTTTCATAAGCATTCAAAATGCACTTCTTAAGGCATGAATACTTTATGTTCATCACTTTAAACTATTCTTTTACCTCTTTTCACTTTAAATTCTATATCTTATGAAATTCCATTCATGCATATCATACTCATAAGCATATCTAGCATATCAAAGCAGAAGGTAACACGTGCAATTTATAGTGGTTCGGCCAAACTCTTGCCTACGTCCACTTTCTCCTAAGTCTCAACTTAGGATTCCACTAATTCTCAATCAATTTACATAATAGATTCTATAAATGAATCCAATAACCCCAGTGTTTTTAGGCTCACACTCAAACCTTTATAAGAATTATTCTCACAAGCTCTTAAATACAACTCAATCCCCACGGATTAATCATACATCAATCCCACAAATACAAAACCTAATACCTAGGTTGTGGGAATACAATAAAAGAGAGTATTTGATAGCTTAATACACAAATACAAGCTAAACTTACTTGCAATTGATAATCAAGGCTCAAAAGGAAGTTTCTCTATAAGAACTAGCTGTTAGAATGAAAGATATATATAATTGCATTAACAAAATAGCCGTTTGAAAGGGTTTAAAACCTTTCAATTAAGTCACATACGCCGTACCAGAGATGTACACCCGTACAGATTCAAATTTTACCGTTAGAAAATAGGAGGAAAATGTGGTACGATTGTACCATCACTTAGTACGCTCGTTCCAAACCAAGTTTCATGACAAACACATTTCCTGCTAGCTCGCGTACGGCCGTACCACCCAATGGTATGCCCGTACCAAAACAGGTTTCCTAACAAACCATTTTCTTGCTAGCTCATGTACAGTCATACCACCCAATGGTATGCCCGCACCAAACTCAATACAACAATTCTAATTAGGTACGGTCAACCGTATGACCGTACCACTCAACTAAGTCATTTAGTACCGTCGTACCAAAATCGGTATGCCCGTACCAGTCATAAAACACTATTAAAAACCTACAAATAACTTAAATTGACTCACACATGACTCAAACATCAAAACCTAGGGTCTAACAATCTCTCCCTTTTTGATGTTGACAATCAATTAAAGTTCAATTTGCAAAAACTCATTTAAATGAAATTTTAATGTGAAAATTTTGGAAATCTCCCCCTTTATTTTAGAATACATGCCATAAGATAAAAATAAATCAAATCATAAAGGAAAGAAGAATAAATATGAATCAAATAATCAATATAACAATCAAAATCAAACATCAATAATGAACTAAATGAACATCATATATATAATATCAAAAAGATGTTCAGTGTACAAAGATAATCAAATACAAAGAACATAACATAACTGAACATAAGAAATAAAATAACTAACATCCATAAAAGTCCTAAAAACTCATAAAATATCTCCCCCTTTGACAACATCAAAATAAACACTATGACTCTGGGTCCTGAGGAGGAGGTGGACTCGGTGGAGGTACAATAAATGGATCCACCATGACACTGATAGAGTGAAGAGCCTCAGAGGTAGAAGTCTGAAACTCGTGGAAATCTGCAACATGCTAATCGAGACGCTGATCAATAGAAGCAGTATGCTGACTCAAGTGAGCGAGCTGTTGATCGACCTAGTAAAAACATTGCTCAAGCCCGGCAACAGCAGTAGTAAGCGTCGCGAAGTGCTGAGCTAGCAGATCAGCAATAGAAGGAGTAGCTACAACAGAATCAGTAGAGGTAGATGCAGGAGGATCAGGAATAATAGAAGAAGAGGATCTACCCGAGAAATGTCTCTGGTGCTTACGGCTAAGGGCCGCCTGACGTGCAACGTTAGTAGATGGATCAAAAGGATCACGCCACTCTACAGGAATATCATCAGGTAGTAGAACCTGTAGGCGCTGACATACCTCAAAGGCTCGTCGACCATATATAGAAATAGTATCATTGGGAAGCTCCAATGACCGTAGGTGATCAAGTCACCAGATGATGTACTCAGAATGGATGATAAAATAATCATCAGCAGTGCATTCAAGGAGCATGGAATGCTCAATGAACGATAGATCGAGGTTTGGACCTCTAGGTCCAGGAGAAGGGCAGATGGGGGGAAAGGCATGGAGCTCATAGCAGATGTGATGGATAATGGGACAAAAAAGAATAGCTCTGCCATACTGCTTCTAAACACCGACCTCATGGAAAGAGGTATGAAACTAGCGTCTAGACTGAATAGGAGTGCCCGTGACCATACAGTAGAGAAAAATGAGGTTAGGGCTAATAATAGTGTCATTGGACTCAGATCTCCCGAAGATGAGATAGAAGATGAGTCTGTGACAGTATAAAAGAGCCAGAGATTTAAGGCAAGAAGCCTTCTAACGAGAGGGTCGGAAGGCAGTGTTGATGGCAATGTCCCTCCAGAAGGAATTACGGTCGAAGACTGCTGATTTGGCTTTCGAAATGCCATCAGTGGGAAATCCAAACAGAGTATCAAACTTAGAAGTAGAAAGAGAATGATGTCTGTGGAAGAGACGAAAGGTACAAGAAAAGGAGGTAGATAAAGAAAATGTTTGTAGGAACTCTAACGCTACAGACTGAATGAATTGGTTAGGGAGAAACGCGAAATTAGACCAATGTACATTGGCTAAATAACCCTAAACCTCGTCCTTCAAACCGGTATGGTGGAGTGTAGGACAACATGCAAAACGAGAGTGAGAGAACACTTTCTCACTCAGAATCGAGGTCCTAAAGATAGAGGAAGAAGAAGAAGAGCCACGAAGGCCAGAGTCGGGAGGATAAGTGCGTTTGACTCTCCATGAGGAAGAGCCACCATGATCAGTAGGGGCTGACATGAGTAAAAAATAATGAAAAATTAATAAAACAGTGAAAAACAAAATTTTTGAAAATTTTGGCAGAGTTTCGATATGGTTTAAAAAACTCAAAAAATGAAACCTACACAAAAATCAATAAAATTTGACATACAAGTTCAAAGCACAATCATAAGCACTAAATTCTAAAGAACCTAGAGCTAAAATAGCATAAAATAATCAGAAAATCAAAATATTGAAGAAAGGCACTAAAAATCAATGAAACAGTAAAAAAATAGAAAAACAGTTAAAAGATTGAAAAACAAACCTAAAATGATGAGTATGGAATGAGCAAATAGAATGTGAGAGGTTGGGAGTGTTTTCGAGAGGATTTCAGAGGAACTTTGAGAGAAAACTGAGTGAAAATGAGTTGAAAACTGAAAAATAAGGTTTTTAAAATCATTTTTTAGGTTGCGTACGGGCATACGGGTTAGGCGTACGGCTATACGAGTAAAAAATGCCTTGAAAATTCATATCACGTATGGGCGTACGGGTGAGATGTACGGCCGTACAAGCTGCAGACATTTGGATTTCTTGATCATGTACGGGCGTACTAGATAAGTGTACGATCATACGAGGATTTTGGAAGAAAATCTTTAAAAAGCGCATACGGGCTTACCACATTTGGTATGATTGTACCACATCATGTATGGTCGTATTGAAATGAGTATAGGCTGTACCAAAAAGTGCCAGAAATGAAGGAATTGATCATATAGGATCCGTACGGGCGTACCAAATGCTGTACAGCTGTACGGGGACTTAAAACTGAAAAATTATAAAGAATTTTATGAATTTTCTTGAGGTTTCCTAAGTCCACCAATCACTCCTATTTCAAAAATGACCCATCTATCATCCCTAATTCATGTTTGATGAAATTTAATCATTCTTCATTTAGGCATTTTGTAAAAATATCCGTCAATTGGTGAGTTGTATCAACAAATTCTAATACAACCTTCCCTTTTGCACATTATCATGCAAAAAATGATGTCTAATATCAATGTGCTTAGTCATAGAATGTTGAATGGGATTCCTAACCAGATTTATGGCACTAATGTTATCACATTTAATAGAAGTGCAAGAAATACAAACATTGTAATCCCTTAATTGTTGTTGAATCCAAAGAACTTGAGCACAACAACAACCTACGAATATATACTCAAATTCAGCAGTTGACAAAGATACATAATTTTGCTTCTTGCTAAACCAAGAAACCAAACAATTACCTAAAAAGTGACAAGTACCTGAGGTACTTTTCCTATCCAACAAATTTCTAGCAAAATCAGCATCAGAATAGGCAATCAAATCAAAGAAATCATTTTTGGCATACCACAATCCATAATGCATAGTTCCAATCAAGTATTTAAAAATTCTTTTCACAACACTCAAATAAGATTCCTTAGGAGAGGATTGAAATCTAGTACACATACACACAATAAACATAATATCTGGCCTATAAGCAGGTAGGTACAACAAACTACCTATCATACCTCTATACTTCTTTTGATCTACTTGCTTGCTATTACACCCAGCCCATACTTGGAGTAACATGCACCCGTAGTATACATAACGACCTCCCATATGGAAAACTGTTATATACACTACAAGGGATACGTATATATGCATAAATAGACGTCGTATTGGGACGACACATATAATGGTGGTGCCAAGGTCGTAGCGTACTGATATAAAACCTGGATGTCTTAACATACATTCAATTGAATGAACAAGTCTCTTACATATAAAAATACATTCATTATCATACAAAGGTTTTGGTTATATTCTCTATACAATCACCACCAAAATACATATATACTACTGCCAAATGATCTCTACAAGCCACACTAACAACTAAACAAAACTAAGGAGCATGCTTGGCTGTCCTCAAATCACCTCGAGAATAGGATTGTGTCTAAATCCGCCTCTCTGCTGACACCAAAAATCACTTCTCGGTACCCTCAACAGTAGGCTCAGAACCTGCGCCATCAAATGATGAATACTGAGTATAAAACTCAGTGGTGCTAATTAACATATAGATACATAATACATCATCACACATACAAATATACACAAGCTAGATAATAAAATGTAATGTCATGCTTACATCCCCTTCTCTCTTTCTTTTCTTTTCTATCATTACCCCTTTCTCTCTATTCTCAGTATTGTGCACAATTTCCTACCATGTTGGGTCCCTGTATGTACCAGTACTCAACTCCCGAAGGAGGGCGACTGTCATCCGGGTCTTTAAACCCCTGTTTCCCACTATGTCTTAAGACTCAACTCCCGTAGGAGGCAATATAATATACGATTCCATTATGGAATCTTGTAAAATATGACCCAACATGTCTTTTTCCTATTACCTCTCGCTCTTTTCTTTCATTTATAACCCCTCATGTCATGTTTATGCCTATGCTCAACGATATAACGAGATATAATAAACAGAGCATACCATACTAAGCAATCATCAAGCTCATAACATAATCACATAGACATATATGGGAATTTAATCCCCAAGCATCAATTCTTTGGCCATACTTGGCCTAGAAGCATAAGAAGAAGCAAAAGAAACACTTGGCATAAGCTAGCATAAACCTGTAGAATCTACTTCTAGCGTCTAAATCCGTAGACCAATCATTAAACTCGCTTCTTTAAGCTCTAACGGTATCAAAGCAATAAAGCAGGTTAACTTCTAGTGGTTAGGGATGTTTAGGGAAGGTTTAGAAGGAAGAAGGATAAGGAAAGTTAAAGAAAAGTCCATGTTTATCCTGTTTAAAATATGCTTTTAAGTCACGTACGACCGTACCAAACTAAAAGTCCTGATGCCCTGATTTTCCTGTGAGCAATGGTACGCCCGTACCACCTCAAAATTCTTGACAAACCTATTTTCCTGCAAGCAACAGTACGGTCGTACAGCCTATTGGTGCATCCGTATTGTCTCCAGGACACTTGGTATGCCCGTACAGATATCCATACGGCCGTACCGCCTTATACAAAACCAGGACATGTGCTATAGGGAGCCTTAACCTCTAGGTACCTGTGCCCAATACCAAAACTCAACCTAAAACACTTCCCAAAACAGTCCTAAAACACATATGACCGCTGTCTCTCATCCAACCGAGAAGGCACACTTCCCAATAAGGTGATAGCATCACAAGCAACATCACAACAATATCACACATCCATATATACATGCATACATACATACATACATTCATACTATCAAAACCAAGAATACATCATAAGCACTACAACATCGTATAACAAAACACATATGCATACAGACCTCTATACGCATACCAGACACGTCACTCACATGGATGTGATACTTGCCGCTTTCATCCAATGACAATTTTGTAGTTGTGCTCATTGGTGTCTTGCTAGCTTTAGCATCTTCCAATCCAAACTTCTTAAGCATCTATTGAGTATACTTGAATTGGTTGATGAAGATTCCATCTTCACATTGTTTCACTTGAAGTCCTAGGAAATACTTCAACTCTCCTATCATGCTCATTTCAAATTCTCCCTGCATACACTTAGAGAACTCCTTGTACAACTTTTCATTAGTAGCACCAAATATGATATCATCAACATAAATTTGGACAAGAAGAATATCATGTTTGTAATGCTTAATGAAAAGTGTAATGTCTGCTTTGCCTTTGTCAAAACCATGATCAATTAAAAATGTGTTTAACCAATCATACCAAGCTTTAGGGGCTTGTTTAAGGCCATATAAAGCTTTGGTAAGTTTGAAAACGTTGTTTGGAAATTCAAAATCTTCAAAACCAGGGGGTTGTGCAATATAAACTTCTTCATTTATAAAACCATTTAGAAAAGCACTTTTGACATCCATTTAAAAAAGTTTAAAGTTCATAAGAGATACATATGCCCATAACATCCTAATAGCTTCTAATCTAGCTATAGGAGCAAAAGTTTCATCAAAATCTATACCTCTCTCTTGACAATACCCTTAGCTATAAGTCTAGCCTTATTTCTAGTTATAACACCATCTTCATCAAGCTTATTCCTAAACACCCATCTAGTACCTATAATTAACACATCTTTAGGCTTAGGCACTAAGGTCCACACTTTATTCCTATCAAATTGATTCAACTCATCTTGCATAGCTAACACCCAACTATCATCATTTAAGGCATCTTTAACATTCTTAGGCTCTATTTATGAAATAAATGCAAGGTTATTGTGAATGTCTTTAAACATAGAATGAGTTGTTACCCCTTTTGACGTTTCACCTATGATTTGCTCCTTGGAGTGTTCTTTTGGAAATTACCACTCCTTTGGAAGATCATGCTCGATATGTGTAGCAGCTGGTGAAGAGGAAGATCATTCACTTCTTCCTTTTCAGTATCTTTGGGAACAACTTATTGTTGATGTTCTTTTTCATTTCCTTGTTCTATTAGAATTCCTTGTCCTTAGCAAATTTGATCTTTAGAAGTCCTACCACATGCTTGTTCTTCCCGAGATCTCCAATACTTTCGAAGCTAGCATGTCCAAGTCTTCTATGCTAAAGCCATGAGTCATCACTTATGGAAACAAGACACTTCACATTCTTGTTAGGAATAGAATCTAAATCAATCATGTAAATATTCTCTATTCTTTCTCCTTGAAAGACTAGCTTATTATCACTAATGTTATACACATAACAACCTTTAGGATCAAACATGACCTTAAAACCATTATCACACAATTGACTAATGCTAAGCAAGTTATGTTTCAATTCTTCTACCAATAAAACGTTATTAATAGAAAATTTGGAATCCTTACCGATCTTACCAATTCCAATGACTTTACCTTTAGCATTGTCTCCAAAGGTGACATCACCTCTCGAATATTCCTCAAGATGGGAGAAAAGACTTACATTCCAAGTCATATGCCTTGAGCATCCACTATCAAGGTACCACTTATTCTCATTAATCTTGGATCTCAAGCATACTTATCAAAATAAATATATTTACTTCCTTTTTGGTACCCAAATGTACTTGGGGCTTGGATGGTTTGTTGAGGCGAGGACATTCATTCCTCATGTGTCTTGGTTTGTTATACTCATAGCAAACGGTATGATTCCTCTGTTGATGATCCCTTCGGTTGAAGTCCCTTCTTTGCTCAAATGGCTTTTTGCCATCCTTTTCAAACTTCTTCTTCTTCATAAGAAAATTCTTCACACGTTTAAAAAGGAGAGCTACTTCATCTTCAAGGTCCTTTTCACTTGTGGAAGAGGTATCTTCCTCTTTTGAAGCTTTAAGTGCAATTCCTCTTTGCTTATCTTCTTCTACCCCTTGCTTAAAGGTAATTTCGATGGATGTTACTCTAGCCTCCCAATCTTTCTTAGGCAGCACCCATAAGATTTTGTTGTTGATATCTTCCTTTTGATACATCTTGCCAAGCTTCATTAGGCCATTTGTGATCACCATGAGTCTATTGTACATTTCAAAATTTGAATCATCTGCCTTCATTTTGAACAACTCATATTGATATGTCAACAATTGAATCTTCTTATTTCGAACTTGATTAGTTCCTTCGTGATGAGTTTCCAATGCAGTCCACACTTACCTTGCTATAATACAATGTGATACTCGATTAAATTCTTCACAACTTATGGCATAATATAGTATGTTCATTGCCTTTTTGTTTCAGAAGTTTGCATTTAATTCATCTGTTGTCCAATTGTCCATATCCTTAAGAGAAATAACACCATCAATTATGATTGTTGGAGGTAAGTACTTTTTCACCATTAAGTCATACAGCTCAATTCCACCGCTGTCCAAGAAAACTTCCATTCAGTACTTCCAATACAAATAGTCTGTTCCATCGAAGTATGGGAGTCTTGTAAATGATTGACTCTCACTTGTTGCTATAAGATCTTTAGTTCAAGAATGTTACTTCTTCTCAGTAATGAGCACCAAATGCTCTGATACCAAATGAAAATCCTCTTGCAGAAGGCAACACATGCGATTTATAGTGGTTCGGCCAAACTCTTACCTACGTCCACTTTTCCCTAAGTCTCAACTTATGGTTCCACTAATTCTCAATCAATTTACACAATGGATTCCATAAATGAATCCAATAACCCCAGTGTTTTTAAGCTCACCCTCAAACCTTTATAAGAATTATTCTCATAAGCTCTCAAATACAACTTAATCCCCATGGATTAATCACACACCAATCCTACAAATATAAAACCTAATACCTAGGTTATGGGAATACAATAAAAGAGAGTATTTGATAGCTTAATACATAAATACAAGCTAAACTTACTTGCAATTGATAATTAAGGCTCAAATGAAGTTTCTCTGCAAGAACTAACCGTTAGAATGAAAGATATATATAATTGTATTAACAAAATAGCCATTTGAAAGGGTTTAAAACCTTTCAATTAAGTTGCGTACGGCCGTACCAGACATGTACACCTGTACGGATTCAAATTTTACCATTAGAAAATAAGAGGGAAATATGGTACGTTCGTACCATCACTTGGTAGGCCCGTGCCAAATTAAGTTTCCTGATAAACGCATTTCCTGCGAGCTCGCGTATGGCCGTACCACCCAATGGTACGCCCGTACCAAACTCAATACAATAGTTCTAACTAGGTATGGTCACCGTATGACCGTACAACTCAACTAAGTCATTTGGTACGCCCGTACCAGTCATAAAACACTATTAAAAACTTGCAAATAACTTAAATTGACTCACACGTGACTCAAACATTAAAACCTAGGGTCTAACACTAATCATGGTCCAATCATACTTTCCATGCATCATTCATTCTCATGCATAAAATGCAAACGTGTAAAGATGCTAATAATGCAGATATGACATGATGAATTTTCTAACTCTTTAAATAGAGGAAACTTTGTAGAGATGTTGAATTGGTATGGAGATGAGGTTAAGAGTGTTAAATATGTGCTTCATGAATATGCTCCTGTTAGTAATCAAATGACTTCTCCATAAATACAAAAAGATTTGGTGAGAGTTTATGCAGAAGAGACAAGGCAAGTAATTATTGATGAAATTGGAGATAACAAATTTTCTTTACTTCTTGATGAGTCTCATGATAACTCAATGAAAGAGCAGATGGCTGTAATTGTGAGATTTGTAAACAAAGGAGGAGAGGTTATTGAAAGATTTCATTGTTTTGCTCATCAATTACAATTAGTGGTTGTTTCTGTTGCAAAGAATGTTATGATTGTTAGTGAATTCTTTGGTTATCTCATCATGATTGTGAATATTATGGGTGCTTCATGTAAAAAAAAAGATACATTAATTCAAAAGCAACATGAGAAAATTGTAGAAAAGTTAGAGAAATGTGAGATAATTTCAAGAAGAGGTAAAAATCAGTAAATTAATCTTACAAGACCTGCTGACACTCGATGGGGTTCGCATTATATAACTCTGGTTCGTTTATTTACAATGTGGGAAGCAATGTTGGAGGTGTTACAAAATGTATGTGATGATAGAAGTATTCTAGATCAAAAAGGCATAGCATCGAGTTTGTTACAAAGGATGGAGAGCTTTGAATTTGTTTTCATCTTACATTTGATTATGAAAGTATTAGCTTTGACTAATGAGTTATCATTTTCTTTACAGCAAAAAGATCAAAACATTGTTAATGCAATGAGTTTGATTATGAATGTCAAAAATCTTTTTTAAGAATTAAGAGAAAATGGATGGAATGAATTTATAAAAGATGTGAAAAAATTTTGTAATACAATGTTTATTTCAGTGTCAAATATGGAGGATAACATACCACTTAGAGGTCATTCAAGGTGTGAAGGGCAATCTGTTACTTACTATCATCATTATCATATTGAGATCTTTATTACTGTGATTGATTTGATTATTAGTGAGATGGACAACCGGTTTAGTGAAACATCTACAGAATTATTACAATGCATTGCTTATTTTAATCCGAGAAACTCTTTTGCTAAATTTGATTAGGATATGCTTCTTCGACTTGCTGAGATTTATTCAGAGGATTTCTCTATATTTGATCGTGTAGTTTTAAAACAACAACTTGAAACGTATGTTTATCATATGAGAAATAGTAATGACTCTTCAAGTTGTGAAGATCTTGCAAGTCTTGATGTGAAGATGGTTCAAAGAGATAAACATTTGACTTTTCCATTGGTTTATCATCTTATCGAGTTAGCATTAATTTTACCGGTGGCAACAATAACAGTTGAAAGAGCATTTTTAGCAATGAATATTATTAAAACAGACTTGCAGAATAAGATAGATGATAAATGGTTGAATGACATAATGATATGTTATATCGAACGACAAATATTTAAAAGAATTGATGAAGAAAAGATTGTACAACATTTTCAAAATATGCAAAATCGAATAATTCAACTTTCTCGTCATTCATATTAGTGATAGTATGTTTGTTTCTTTCAAAATTATTGTAAACATGTTAGTTTTTTAATTATTAATGAAATTTTAATTTATTTTCATATATATTTAGTTGAAATTTTAATATTTGAATATATTTAATTAATGAAAACCAATATTTAACTGATTATTCCTTTAATCAAGGCGAGAGGTTTCTGGTTGCACGGTTTGACTTTCGGGGTGCCCCAAGACTACATCTTGACGGAGCCATTCCGCATGTTCGCACTTGTTTATGTATTTCAAGGTTTGAAGGCAAAGCAAAATGCACCCATCTCTCCTACGGTAGCTTTTTCTTTTCATTGTCTTTGCTTTCCAGCAACTTCATCATATTTGTTTACAGATGTTATATAAACTCCTTCCGGTGCATGAGTTTTGAGCTTAGCTTTTCTTCTTCACCACCCTTTTAATGGCTCTTCAACTCCATGCATTGCCTATCTTAGCCTTGATTTTCACATTCCTGATAGATGTTAGTCCTTTGAATGTTAGCTATCCTGCTGTTTTCAACTTTGGTGACTCCAATTCAGATACGGGTGGTCTGGTTGCTGGAATCGCTTTCCCTGTAGGACCTCCTAATGGACAAACCTACTTCCACAAGCCTGCTGGCCGGTTTTGTGACGGTCGCTTGATTATTGATTTTCTAAGTAATGATGCATCTCATGTATTTCTTGCATGTTTTTCAGAAGAAACTGTTTGTTTCACAAGTTCAAACCGTTTCTTCTTTTTTCCTTATCCCTTCTGAAATATAACGGGCCTGATAGGATGTTTGTTGCAGTGGATGCAATGGACCTTCCTTTTCTGAATCCATATCTGGATTCTGTCGGCGCACCTAATTTCTGGAAGGGGTGTAATTTCGCTACCGGGGGTTCCACCATACTTCCAGCAAATCCAGGTTCACGATTCCTATTTTCGTTTGGGATTCAGGTGGCTCAGTTTATTAGATTCAAGGCTCGAGTTCTTGAATTGCTGGCAAAAGGTATCTGCTGCGGCACGTAAGGTGTTTTTAATTAAACAACGTTATTTCAAAAGTAACCTTTACATGAATCTATAGATAAATGAATGTTTGACGGAAATATATTTTTCTCTAATTTGTTGCAGATAGGAAGCTTCAGAAGTGCCTGCCTTCTGAACAGTATTTCAAGGACGGCCTTTACATGTTTGATGCGGGTCAGAATGATCTTGACGGTGCATTATCCTCAAAATCAGAGGACCAAGTTTTAGCTTTTGTTCCAAAAATCTTGTCAGAATTTGAGACTGGAATCGAGGTCGGTATGTCTTCATCTATTTCAAACACATTTCTGGACAAAGTAGATCAATGCCAAACAAAAAGATTTTCCTTTCCTGTTTCTTGTATTTTGCAGAGGTTATATAACCAGGGCGCCCGGAATTTCTGGTTTCATAACATGGGACCGCTTGGATGCTTACCCAGAATCATAGCAACAATGGGGAAAAATGCATCAAAGCTTGACCAATTTGGATGCGTTAGTTCACACAACCATGCGGCAACGGTTTTCAACTCACGGTTGCAGGATTTCTGTACAAGGTTGCGAGCCAAATATCCTGATACTAATGTCACTTACGTTGACATTTTCTCAATAAAGTTGAACCTCATCTCAAACTTTTCTCAGTATGGTAAGCTACCGCTTTTCACAATTTCAGAACGATGCGTCTTTTGCAGCAGGATTGTTTCTGTTTCTCATGCTGGCAATAGCTAACAGACTGGATGGCTTTTCAGGTTTCCAACAGCCTTTAGCGTCATGCTGTGGATATGGTGGGCTGCCATTAAATTTTGACGTCAGGATTGCCTGCGGTGAAACCAAGAATTTGAATGGGAGCACAGTGACAGCAAGTCCTTGCAATGATACCAGTCAATATGTGAATTGGGATGGAAACCATTATACTGAAGCTGCAAACAGATATGTTACAGAACAGATACTAGCAGGAAATCACACTGATCCACCCATATCGGTAAACAAACAATTTGTTGACAGATCCGAATTCATGGTTGACCGCAAATTGTTGTACTAGCTAGCTCAGGTCAAAATGAGTTTGGTACATGATGGTCATTCAAATTCCATCAGAAATTGGGACAAATTTGCAATATATAAAATAGTTGATTATTATCTTCAAAACATGCTTTGGAATTTGTGGGTATTGGTGGAAATAGTAAAATTCATCTAACATTAAAAGCAAATCGGAAGCTTTCAAAACGGAAACATCTTCCCAATTGGCAAGCGTGACATTACTACTGATGTCGACCAGATTTTCCTCAAGTATTTTCATGTTGAAGAGTCATCTCAGCTAAGAATATCGCCTGAAATCGTAAACAATAGCCTATCTGATAATTTTCTGCCTACATATCCGCCGACTGGCTATATGAAGAGAATGACTGGTCCGGGCAGGATTACAACTGTTTTCCGCAGCTGTTCTAGCATTTGGAGACCATTATACAGAAATTCTCTTTCTCCAGGCAATTTACAGGTGTTGATTATGGATAGATAGTCAAGTAGCAGCTTAACAGGCCTCATTCCTTCATCTTTGAGAAACCTGACAAACCTTGACGGAAGGCACAGAACTGCTAGTCTCGAATAATGTAAACTTAAACCCATTGTGTAGACTTTCACCTTATCAAGATTATGATTCAGATAATGTATTTAGTTTGTTATTCCGTTGCTAACATATTTGGCATCAAATTAATTTGTCATCCTAACGATATGTTGAGGATCGCCTGTTTGCCTGCACATATGTGACTGCAATTGCATGCTTACAGGCTGAAACAACTGATATAATCTGCAGATGTATCTGCCATCTTTTGCAGTAAGATCCATAGGTAGCACACGCAGATTCAGGAATTATAAAAGATAACGCCTTTCTTGCTTTAATCTTTCTCTTTTTAGTAACCATTCCTATCCTAAACGAAGCAGAACTAATCTTATATGAAACGCATATCGCTTTCTAGTAAACATTCGGAACTTCCCAGTTTCACAACCTGACATCCATGAGAGGAACTCTGTTATCAAAACACCCACTTGAATCTGATCGTAACTTCAGCTTTTCCGTCCTTTTAAGTGGGCATACAGCAAGGGGACCAACTTAGGTTCCAGAAAATTATGTTTTTTACATTAAAGATGGAAGACCTCATCTGTTTAACATCGCAGTCATGATCTGAAAATTGGGTGCTTTCCAGAAACAAACAAAAAATTAGAGGTGACAGGGCAGCTCGAAAGCATTACCTTTCAAGGCATAAATTCCAAATGTTCCTTAGTGGCCTTCCTTTCAAGAAAGATATTTTACGAATGGTTTTAAAACTGTGTATTAAATTGTAAGTTCATTCATTCCAAAAATGGCATATATACGAATATAAGGGGAAACAATCTTAGTGGCCTGGCTTGACTTTGTTGGCTAGGAAACGTGTTCCTTTCCGGGAAGAGCAAAATGGGTGCACTCCTTTACAATTATTTCAACAAGCAAGAAAAAGGAATACATAGTTTTTCTTAGAAGAAACTGAATTGGAGAATGAACTAACTTGAGAATCTTCCCAGCAAGAGCTTCTGATTTGTCAGATGAAACCATCTGCTTAATCTACCTGCGATCATTTGATATTTTTGACGCTGGCTACTGAATCTGATACCCTGTCGAAGCCTTGTCCATGATGATGAGAAAGTTGGTCAAAATGCATTGCTGTGTTTATCTTATGAACTGTCGCATTCATGGAAAACAGCTGCTGCTAGGGAGTCCCATATACATCTTCACTTGATTTTCAAGCTGTATTGTATATTTGATTCCAGATTCTCAAGAAAAATGAACCCCAAAGCGAAGAGAATATGATCCTATTATCTCATTATTTTTTTCAAAATAATGAAAGTTAACAGAACCTTTCATTACTTTTATCGGTAATAATTATTAGGAATCCGGCATGACTGTCATCGCCTAACTCGTTTTCACACGAGAATCATGATGAACATGCTATCCTACTCTGATTATTATATTTATTTTCTATAGGCTATGCTTCCTGCTCGCCGCTTTAGCTTTTATACGGTATAAAAACGCTAGCCCGGCTAAGTTGCAATCACTCGCATTTCAAAAATCCTTCCGTTGCATTCTTGATCCATTTTTCAGCTTTCTGCTTCTTTTTTTTTTCAGAAAATGGAAAAGAAAAACAATACCTGTCCCCTTGTCATGTGTGAAAAGATATACAGGAAAGTTAGTGTATCTCCTCCTTTCCAAACAATTCGCCGCATATCGCACCGCCTGCATCAGCCAACGTATGCCACTCCTGCTCCAAAATCTTGCACATCATCTCCCCCTGCGATCCAATCCAAACCTGAAAAGCAACCCAACACTTCCATGGAAGCTTCACCTGGGACGATTCCTGTCAAATTTGATCACTCAAACCAGAAAAACCATACCCAAGCTGGGAAATTTCCTCACAAGAATGAAACTGAAGCTTCGCATGCTGAAGGGTCGGAGGCCAATCGCAAACAGAAACCGTATCTGGAAGAAGCCAACAGATCAGGGGTACACATTGAAGATACAGTTACCGAGTTCCTTAAACGTGCAAAGAGCAAGATCAGAAGAACACTCTCAGGCAATCCTGGTCAAGGAAAGAATTCATCAGGCTCAGGAAATGACAAGTTGCCAGGTAGTTCAGCTTCAGGAAAAGACAGATTTTCGGATTACATAGAACGCACAAAGAAGAAGCTTAGAACAACGTCAAGTATGGGTGGTGGCAAGAGAAACTCTTTCAAATGAAGATGAAACAACGAAAAGCTTACGAAATGGAGTGCAAGGAATCTGAGTTTGCAGTGGATGAATAACGGTTTCTGCTTCCGATATTTGCAGATTAAATAATTATTAAAATATTTTATGAATTATTGTATTTATTGACAAATTATATTATCTGTATTGAAAATGTAATTCTTTCAAAAGTTCATCTACTGAAAAGATAACATCAAAAGCTTCATTACTAATGGAATAATAATAATTATATTTGTTTTCCAATCAAATAATTATATATGTGTTTTATATTTAATTTATTATGTGTTTATTTTTAATGTTTTTAAGCGTTTATGTTTTGAATATGATTTGAGTGATTATTTGGATAAGAGGTGAAGGGTTACAATCAAAATAAATTATTGCAAGATTTAGATATAAGATTATGAATTTATTAATAATATTAAATATCAAATATTTATCTTTCATTATTTGCATATCAATAATTAATGATATTTATATATAAATCAATGTAAAATTAATAAATATTCAATATTTAATAAAAATTAATACATCATAATTAATAAATTTATAATCTTATATTATATAATAATTTTTTTCAAAATTAAATATATATTTATGCTCTCAGGCGTGGGGTTAAGTAAGGTTACAGGATAAGGGATTTTGTTAGGGTGCAGTAAGCAGGGGGGGATGGGTTGATATTACCAAATGATACTGTTCTTAGGTCAATTTTCAAAATGGTCACTGATTTTCAATTTTTTTCTTTTTAGTATCTGAACTTCAATTTTTTTTCATCAGGAGGTTTTCTGCCACGTTAAATATATACGTGGCAGAATATTCCTTAAATATTCCCTTGCATTGCCACATGGA